>CM064565.1:8197270-8232270 GCA_032716605.1 Paralithodes platypus | reverse complement strand
TAAAACAAAATACACTAACATAATTATAATGTAGGAGTGTACTGTAGGTGCTATTAGATAACTTATATAATTTGGTAGAGATAGGGAGAGGGTTATCATTCATATGTGTGCGTATATCATTGATAATATGAGAGAGAGAGAGAGAGAGAGAGAGAGAGAGAGAGAGAGAGAGAAGCGGAGAGAGAGGTGTGGAATTTTAGTTTAGGGGAAGAAAGTGGTGGTAAGGTAACTACCGAACTACCCTGCTTCTACACCCTCCTACTCTGCCCTCTCTAACACCCCCCTGTCCCTCCCCTTCCTCTGGCTGGCATCCAGGCTCAAGGGGTACCAAGTAAAAGACAATCAAATTTAGTTGACGCGTTCACGTGGGGGGGAATTTTTATGAGTGACTGTACTAACGTCAACTTCGGACTGATTTAATGAACCTCCGAAATTCAAATATAATGTAAACATATATTAAGTGGATTCAATTCAGCTCGAGACAGCTTCGAGAAGATAAGTATCGCGATTAGTGTCCACGACCGTGTTGTCAACGACCGTGTTGTCAACGACCGTGTTGTCAACGTCCAAAGTGTGTTACTCCAACTGCCCACTGAGTGAATCTGAAACACCTGAGGTCGGCAAACGAAGCATCTGAAAGAAGTGCAATTTACACCCAATAAATGCTTAATTTTCGACCCCCAGGTGATCCAGATTCAGACAGTGGCAGGTTGGAGGACGAATGTCTGTCGTTAATAGTACGTGTGTGCATAGATAACAACAAACAAGGTTCCCTTCTTGTGGATGTGCTATATAGCAATAGTGAATAGTGATTATTCATTTCATCTTTCTTGTATGATGTCATTATATGTATATGCTATAATATATATATATATAAATATATACCATATATATATATATATATATATATATATATGTTTGTATTTATTTTTATTTGTTTTCTATATTCCACTACTCCCTCTCGGGCATAGGCTGATAGCCTTTATACTCTACCGCTGAACAGGTGAGGCCCGTGAGATCTTGTTCCAGTCTAGGGAGTGAGACATGCGAAGCACCCCGGCTCGAAGCAATCCCATCTCTGAAGCTGCTCCGACTCTGCGCTTCACAGTCTCACTCCCCAGACTCGGACCCTCACTCTCAGAACGCCACTTATTGGGCAATTAACTCACTAGGCATTGCCCTACTGTAGCATATTTTGGATATGGGAATATTCATACAGTGCTATTTAATCAGGGAACAATATATAAATACTGTATATATAATGACAACAATGTAGAGGACATTGGTTTCCGGCCATCATACCACAGCTTCAACATTCAGCATGCATTTCGTTAGAAGGCATGTATTCTGTGTGGAACACTGTATGAGGAAACTTGTTGGAGATAAAGCTTCGGCTTCACATTAATCGTATACATAATTATATAAACATTATTATGATATTTAGTACAATCTCCGTATGGAAGGAACTAAGTTAGACTAACGTGCTATGTTGTATACAAATGTGCCGGGTACTTACAGTGTTTTCATAATGCATACTATCCAATACATATATACGATTCATAATGATATACACGCATTAACCACAGTAACTAGCACTCGCAAATAACTATATTCTTCATCAACAAAGCTGCCACCGTAGCCGGAAATGCTCAAAGACTCAAATATAAACAACCTGATTTGATGAACCGGTATCAAGACATATCGATACCACCTCGCTAACAAAAAGAAAACAAAACTGAAATTCGTTGCATAAGATAAACGCAAAAAGAGACAAAAAGAGAAAATATTCAACACATAAAATGAACGAAGGCCAGTAGGACAGAGAACCAAATTACAGGCTGACAAAGAGACCAAGCCCATGACAGACAGACAGATGGACGGATCAAGCACACCAGGGCTTACATTACTACCCGGCATCACCCACATTCCTAAAGCCGGAGTCACACGAGCGCTTTTTCCGTCAATTTTCCAAGAGCAAGTTTTTTCTGGTGATATTTAGGAATATTTTTGCATTGGAATTGGAAACTACATCGAAGGTAAATTATGTTAGGAAGTTCAATTCTTATGGAACTTATATTTTGAAGCTACCAGACAACAATTGCTCGTAAAAATTGACGGAAAAATCGCTCGTGTGACACCGCCTTAACTCTGTGGAAGAAGAGGACAATTATATGTACACAAAACAATGGTGATTATTGTTAGACAAATTATGAGTGTATCTGTGTGTGTGTACGTGTGCAGTTACTACAATGGAGAATTTGATTATCCACAACCATAAACTTCATTCTAAGGAGAAAATGAAGTCGAACCATGGAAGAGAGAGAGAGAGAGAGAGAGAGAGAGAGAGAGAGAGAGAGGCCGAAGACACTTATACAGCATAATAGAGGAAGAATAAAAATACGAAAATATAAGTAAGCAAGATAACAAAAATGGTATATATAAGAATATGAATGAAGGCCCGACCAAACAGATAATGAATGAAGGCCCGACCAAACAGATTATGAATGAAGGCCCGACCAAACAGATAATGAATGAAGGCCCGACCAAACAGATTATGAATGAAGGCCCGACCAAACAGATAATGAATGAAGGCCCGACCAAACAGATTATGAATGAAGGCCCGACCAAACCGATTATGAATGAAGGCCCCCGACCAAACAGATTATGAATGAAGGCCCGACCAAACAGATTATGAATGAAGGCCCCGACCAAACCGATTATGAATGAAGGCCCGACCAAACAGATTATGAATGAAGGCCCGACCAAACAGATTATGAATGAAGGCCCGACCAAACAGATTATGAATGAAGGCCCGACCAAACAGATTATGAATGAAGGCCCGACCAAACAGATGAATGAAGGCCCGACCAAACATATTATGAATGAAGGCCCGACCAAACAGATTATGAATGAAGGCCCGACCAAACAGATTATGAATGAAGGCCCGACCAAACAGATTATGAATGAAGGCCCGACCAAACAGATTATGAATGAAGGCCCGACCAAACAGATTATGAATGAAGGCCCGACCAAACAGATTATGAATGAAGGCCCGACCAAAAAGAAAAACACTGGAGGTTGACAGAGACCAAACCCATGGTAGACAGACAGACAGGCCAAGCACACCAGGCACTTGATTATTCATTTATTACCCTGCACTGGAGATCCTGTAGTAACGGAGATCACCCAACCTCAGCCATCTTGGTCCCACTTGCTGATGTATTCTTCTAGTTAGTTAAAATAGGACTTCAGAGGCCATCAACCCAATTGGATTATTAAGCCAGCACACTGTAAGTCAAGAATAACGTCAGGACTGGAGCCTCTCTGCGAAAACTCCAGTTCCTTGATTATTCTTATCTTTGCACTCCATACACATAGAGTCGTAAGCATACATTAAAGTTGCTACAATTAGAATTTGTTAACCGGTTTTTGGGGGCCGGTTTTCTGGACCACTTTCTCCCTCATGTTTAGCTCCATTAGTTTTCAGATGTTAACATGTTTGCCGCATTAGTTAGTCGATTTTAAGACCTTTCGCCCCATTTCGTCGTCAATATTTAGACCTTTCGTGCTATTTAGGTGTCGATTTTTTCCTTGGCGAACGATAGTGAGCCTGTAATGTTGGAAGAACCGGCCTTAGGCCGGGACATTTTTCTACCGACAAATTTACAAATTAATCTAGGAGGGGGATCTAATGGGTTTTTTTTATATATAATTTGATGGAGGTCTAGGGAGGAAACTAGAAAAATAATGAATACATGCAAAAATCGCCTAAAAAGTAAACCATCCCCCCTTAAAGCCAAATTCTGAAGCATTTTAACTATAATAATGCATTGTATCGTCTCGTTTGCGTTCGATATATACTGAATAAAATGAGTACGTTGAAACTCTTTCACTTTACTGAAATAACTATACTAAACATTCAGGAATATTGGTAACGGATAAATCATTTGGTCTTTGGATATGCATTCTACGTTATCAAATAGAAAATAAAACCTCGTTGTTCGATCATTGAGGCACCGAAATGGCGGCCAAAGACAACATTTGTCCATTCTCTCTTATTTTAAGGGGGGTCACCGGCTTTTTTATCTTTTTCTCCTTCTCTCTCTTTCCCTGGCTTGTATTCATTCGGCCCCATTCAGCCAACTGTTTTAAGACGTTTATCCCCATCCAGTTGTCGATATCTTCTTGGTGAGCGATAGCGAGCCAGCATTGTATGGAGAAATCCGGCTTCGCCGGAGACATTTTTCTATCAAAAAATGTACAAATTTAGCTTGCTGTCAAAACAAAAATATATATATGCTGGCTCGCTACCACTCGCCAGGAAAATATTGACACCTGGAGGGAGGTAAACTTCTTAAAACAGTAGGCTGAATGGGGCAGAATGAATACAAGCCAAAGAGAGAGGGAGAGAAAGAGAAAAAAAGCGAGGTGGGCTCCCTTAAGACCTCTCCCCTTCCCCACTCTCATTCCGGACTCTACGGAAGAAGAAACAAAAATAAACATAAAAATGGTGATTATGGTGCCGGAAATGATGAGTGACAGTAATTATGAGTGTGGTGAAGGGAGGAGAATATTGTGAGTGACAGTAATGGTGATGGTGATGATGGTGATGATAGTGGTGATGTTGATGGTGGGGTTAGTATCATGGTATCCCTGTGCACTGCATTGTCAAGAGAGTTGCAATCTATGACGATGATGATGATGACTCGTATTCATGTTATATTAGTGTTTCGGCTTCGTCTATATATATATATATGTTTCTAATCTCTCAGTGGGGTTCGAACCGCCGACCGTCAGGACGATAGCCGACGCCGTGGTGTAGTTGATTAAAGCGTCGGCTATCGTCCTGACGGTCGGCGGTTCGAACCCCACTGAGAGATTAGAAACATTTAGTGGCTCACGTGTATTTGTGATATATACTCAATATATATATATGTGTGTGTGTGTGTGTGTGTGTGTGTGTTCTATTGGTGAACTTGACCTGTTCAGTCTGATGATGCCATGTTCATTTGATCATAATGTACTTTAGACGGTTTCAGCATAAGAATAATCTTTGATAATGCACCGTTGTAAATACTTTCTCAATTAACCCTTCGACTCTCTGACTCCCAGATCTTCCATTTGACCATATCAGCACGATGGCGTAATGTGTGTTATATTCTGGTTTCCATTAGACGATTACCTTGTCTTATTATCAACCTCCAGGACTCCAAGATGTAAATAATATGTTAATAAACCATCTGAATAACACAGGACCTTCTTAAGCTACATACAATCGTCTAATATTAGCCAGAAATATAGGCAAAAAAGGAGTTATCGTAGTGAAGGGGTTAAGGGGAATAAAATCGTCATATGATAGTTAAGGGAGCCCACCTCGCTTTTTTTCTCTTTCTCTCCCTCTCTCTTTGGTTTGTATCCATTAGGCCCCATTCAGCCTACTGTTTTAAGACGTTTACCCCCTTCCAGGTGTCAATATTTTCCTGACGAGCGGTAGCGAGCCAGCATATATATTTGTTTGTTTTGACAGCAAGCAAAATTTGTACATTTTTCGATAGAAAAAATTCTCCGGCAAAGCCGGATTTCTCCATACAATGCTGGCTCACTATCGCTCGCCAGGAAGAAATCGACACCTGGATGGGGATAAACGTCTTAAAACAGTTGGCTGAATGGGGCCGAATGGATACAAGCCAGGGAAAGAAAGAAAAGGAGAGAAAGATACAAAAAAGCCGGTGACCCCCCTTAATACAAATGAAGGAATGGCATCACCACATAATGAATAGAGCTTCTACTGTAATGACACCTCAGTCTAGGATCTTTCATGAGTGTGTGTGTGTGTTTTTTTTTTTTTTTTTTTTTTTTTTTTTTTTTTTTTATATATTCCAACTTACTTCCTCTCGGGCATAGGCTGAGAGCCTTAACATTCACCGCTTTACAATGAACAGTGAAGCCCGTGAGGTCTTGTTCCAGTCTAGGGAGTGAGACATGTGAAGCACATAGAGTACAACGAGCACCTGCCATCTTGCCTTCACATGAGGCACGGTGCTCACTCATGGCCTGAAACGACCCCATCTCTGAAGCCACCTCGTTCCCGTGCTTCACTGTCTCACCCCTTACACTCGGACTCTCACGCTTACACACACACAACGCCACCTGTTGAGCAGATAACTCACCAGGCATTGCACCCCTATAGCATATTTTGAATATGGGAATATTCATACAGTGCTATTTAATCAGGGAACAATGAGGGTATTTTATTGACGTTTCGGTGGGCTTGTGGTAATGCACTGATACTAGGTACAGCACAAATTCCATCCCAATAATATCTTCCCATTGATACATCGGGATTTGAACCCGGGAACTTTGGATTACCAGACCAGTGTGTGTGTGCTAGTGTGTATGTGAGTTGTCATTGATATAGAAGCTGCGATATTTCTATGTATTACCGATTACAAATATCCTTCTTCTCTTTGTTATATGAACATACACATCAATAACCACAGTACTAAATATAACTAGCTTATAGAAGTTGTGGGGTATAGTAGAGGTGACCACAAATATAGGTTCCATTAGTTTGGAAATTTAAAGACGTTTCATCACATTTGTTTGGGATAATACGACGTATGGGTGCATCCCATTCAGGTGTCGTTTTTTATTTTATTTTTTGTTTTATTTTTTATTTTTAATGGGCGGTAGCAAGGCTGTAATTTAGAAAAAATAAGCCATCGACCAGGATTTTTTTTTTCTATCGATTTTTTTTACAAATTTAGCTTGAAAGGTGTCTGGGTGGGCATTTTTTAGTTTTAAGCAACCTAACCTAACCATCACCACTACCCTGAAAACACTACTGGGTATAACAACGGTAATTCAAGTGGCCATAATTATCTACCAATTTATGGGTATACTGATGGTCATAAACTCATCTAATTCAAGGATAGAAAGGTAAATCACTATCAATATACGCAATGATTGACTATACCATTTTCATATCCTTTGTATGCCCTTGATTTTTGACAGTGTACAGTCGTACTAATAAGTGTTGTAAGTATGTTTTGATCAATAAATTGGTATCAGCAATATCTAAGCTTCATTTCTTCATATCGATTGAAATATACAAACATGTTCCTACACTTACCCACCCTATTCAACATCTGACAGATATTAATACAGCACAGAGCAAGCCAAACGTAATGACAGGTGGGACATGACTTATTAGCGCGACCGTACACTCATAATTCTCACCATACGCATCATAGCTATAGTCTATTCGTTATAGTTAGGCCAACAATCTTAACTAACCTCTATTACTCAAAAAAGACTTGAGTAATCGAGCTAGCATTTCTATCTTTTGGGAAGTGTCAGCCAGGGAATAGGTTTGACATTGACAGCCCGTGTTTTCTAGTTTTTTTGTGAGTTATAGAAGTTAAGGGTGACAATTTGTAGCCTACCTATAATGAACAGAGGATATGCTTAATTGCTTACCACTGCAACCAAAACTATGTCTATAATCTACTGTATGTCACTACAACTATAATCTACTGTATGTCACTACAACTATAATCTACTGTATGTCACTACAACTATAATCTACTGTATGTCACTACAACTATAATCTACTGTATGTCACTACAACTATAATCTACTGTATGTCACTACAACTATAATCTACTGTATGTCACTACAACTATAATCTACTGTATGTCACTACAACTATAATCTACTGTATGTCACTACAACTATAATCTACTGTATGTCACTACAACTATAATCTACTGTATGTCACTACAACTATAATCTACTGTATGTCACTACAACTATAATCTACTGTATGTCACTACAACTATAATCTACTGTATGTCACTACAACTATAATCTACTGTATGTCACTACAACTATAATCTACTGTATGTCACTACAACTATAATCTACTGTATGTCACTACAACTATAATCTACTGTATGTCACTACAACTATAATCTACTGTATGTCACTACAACTATAATCTACTGTATGTCACTACAACTATAATCTACTGTATGTCACTACAACTATAATCTACTGTATGTCACTACAACTATAATCTACTGTATGTCACTACAACTATAATCTACTGTATGTCACTACAACTATAATCTACTGTATGTCACTACAACTATAATCTACTGTATGTCACTACAACTATAATCTACTGTATGTCACTACAACTATAATCTACTGTATGTCACTACAACTATAATCTACTGTATGTCACTACAACTATAATCTACTGTATGTCACTACAACTATAATCTACTGTATGTCACTACAACTATAATCTACTGTATGTCACTACAACTATAATCTACTGTATGTCACTACAACTATAATCTACTGTATGTCACTACAACTATAATCTACTGTATGTCACTACAACTATAATCTACTGTATGTCACTACAACTATAATCTACTGTATGTCACTACAACTATAATCTACTGTATGTCACTACAACTATAATCTACTGTATGTCACTACAACTATAATCTACTGTATGTCACTACAACTATAATCTACTGTATGTCACTACAACTATAATCTACTGTATGTCACTACAACTATAATCTACTGTATGTCACTACAACTATAATCTACTGTATGTCACTACAACTATAATCTACTGTATGTCACTACAACTATAATCTACTGTATGTCACTACAACTATAATCTACTGTATGTCACTACAACTATAATCTACTGTATGTCACTACAACTATAATCTACTGTATGTCACTACAACTATAATCTACTGTATGTCACTACAACTATAATCTACTGTATGTCACTACAACTATAATCTACTGTATGTCACTACAACTATAATCTACTGTATGTCACTACAACTATAATCTACTGTATGTCACTACAACAATAATCTACTGTATGTCACTACAACTATAATCTACTGTATGTCACTACAACTATAATCTACTGTATGTCACTACAACTATAATCTACTGTATGTCACTACAACTATAATCTACTGTATGTCACTACAACTATAATCTACTGTATTTTGACCATAATCCTGACCATTATCGTTTTGCAACTTAAAAAGGGCTAGAACAAAATTTCCTGGTAGACCCTACCCAAATGGTAGAAGTATCAGTTCAATAATATTGTTCTATCCGTTTTGGTGTTATAAGGTTAGTCGTCACTATTTCTATCCTACTTCTAGTAGCTGGGCCATACTAGACTATATCCTGATAATTATGATCTCTTTCTTTGCACTATTTGGTCCGTGGGGGTGGTTTGTATACCTTCCCTATTTCGCTACATTAGGTCGGTGATTATAAGACCTTTCACCCCATTTATTTGTCAATATTAAGACCATTCGTGCAATTTAAGTGTCTATGTTTTCCTGGCGAGCGATAGCGAGCCTGTAATTCTCCCTACCAATAAATGCCTACAGTGGACGATAGAGGCGCTGAACGCAATGTTTACCACGGTGCATTGTGGGAAATGGGCGACATCGCGGAGCTATCTACCCTCTCTCTCCTTCAACAATTCTATAATATATGCAGTTAGTCGAAATTGCTGTAGGTGACACATACTCTGGTCTATGCATACTGTTGTTTTATATATTTTAAAATCACCCATATTCATAAATAACGTATATTTACAATACAAAGTCAGCAGGTATTTTCGCACCAATTTTGTTACGATAATTAATCAGCTTATAATTATGTTTGTAGTCATTATCAGCTGCATATGGACTTTCCCTTTATTACTATACTATATAAGCACTTAGTGTAGTCGTATACTGTATAATAAAAACGTGTAGAATCACACTAAAATAGAGATAAACTGTGAATATCCTAGGTGTTGGGTATAGTGATGTCTACAGTCGTAGCTCTGGCGCTAGTTCAGAAGCGTCCACCAGAGGTATCGAGGGAATTGTTGGTAGGGAGAATTTAGGAGGAACTGGCTTTCGGCCAGGACACTTTTTTACCGGAAAATGTACAAATGTATGTATGTATGTATGTATGTATGTATGTATGTATGTATATACTAAGGCACATACCCCATAGCTGGGAGTGACCGACTAAAGGCAGAGACCGAACAGAAACAACATGAATCTAGCAAGGGGATTTGGGGGATTTTTTTAAAAGCTTGATGAAGGTCTAGGGAGGAAACTAAAACAAACAAAAAAAAACAATAATAATAATAATTTAACCTCCCAATAAATATACCCTTCCCCCCTTAAGGTGGTGTCACACAAGCCTTCTATCCGTGCGTAGTCTCCGAGTCTCTCTATCAGTCAACATTTACTAAGGAAAAGTATGTTATTCCACCAATGGTCCTTCCATTTTCACATTATTTTGTTTTAGAGCGTGTACTTTTGATTGAGGAACACGCATCTACCTTTACCCCCCCCCCCCCTCCTACACTCCTACGCATAATTATATCCAACCACATTATACCAACCTCAATTACCTATATAGAGATCCAAGGCCTACCACCATCACCATCACAACTACCACCATCACCACCACAACTACCACCATCACTACGACTACAACTACCACAACCACAACTACAACTACCACCATCACCACCACAACTACCACCATCACTACGACTACAACTACAACAACCACCACTACAACTACCACCATCACCACCACAACTACCACCATCACTACGACTACAACTACCACAACCACCACTACAACTACCACCATCACCACCACAACTACCACCATCACTACCACAACTACCACCATCACCACCACAACTACCACCATCACCACCACAACTACCACCATCACTACAACTACAACTACCACCACCACCACCACAACTACCACCATCATCACCACAACTACCACCATCATCACCACAACTACCACCATCATCACCACAACTACCACCATCACCACCACAACTACCACAACACCCACTACAACTACCACCATCACCACCACAACTACCACCATCACCACCACAACTACCACCATCACCACCACAACTACCACCATCACTACGACTACAACTACAACAACCACAACTACAACTACCACCATCACCACCACAACTACCACCATCACTACGACTACAACTACCACAACCACCACTACAACTACCACCATCACCACCACAACTACCACCATCACCACCACAACTACCACCATCACTACGACTACAACTACCACAACCACCACTACAACTACCACCATCACCACCACAACTACCACCATCACCACCACTACTACCACCATCACCACCACAACTACCACCATCACCACCACAACTACCACCATCACCACCACAACTACTACCATCCCACTACCACCATCACGACTACCACCATCACTAACACTACAACTACCACCACCACCACCACAACTACCACCATCACCACCACAACTACCACCATCACCACCACAACTACCACCATCACCACCACAACTACCACCATCACTATACCTCTATCACTACAACTACAACTACCACCACCACCACCACCACCACTATACCTCTATCACTACAACTACAACTACCACCATCACTACCACAACATCCACCATCACTATACCGCTATCACCACTACAACACACACCACCACTACCACCACCACTACAACTACCACTATACCTCTATCACTACAACTACAACTACCACACCACACCACCTCTATACACTACACTACAACTACAACTACCACCATCACTATACCTCTATCACTACAACTACAACTACCACCACCACTATACCTCTATCACTACAACTACCACCACCACTATACCTCTATCACTACAACTACAACTACCACCATCACTATACCTCTATCACTACAACTACAACTACCACCACCACCACCACTATACCTCTATCACTGCAACTACAACTACCACCACCACCACCACTATACCTCTATCACTACAACTACAACTACCACCATCACTACCACAACATCCACCATCACTATACCTCTATCACTACAACTACAACTACCACCACCACCACCACTATACCTCTATCACTACAACTAGCACCATCACTATACCTCTATCACTACAACTACAACTACCACCACCACCACCACTATACCTCTATCACTGCAACTACAACTACCACCACCACCACCACTATACCTCTATCACTACAACTACAACTACCACCATCACTATACCTCTATCACTACAACTACCACCCCGCTACCACAACATCCACCATCACTATACCTCTATCACTACAACTACAACTACCACCACCACCACCACTATACCTCTATCACTACAACTACAACTACCACCATCACTATACCTCACACATCGACACACCACCATCACTACCACAACCCCACCACCACCTCTATCACTGCCACAACTACACTACCACCATCACTATACCTCTATCACTACAACACAACTACCCACCACCACCACAACTATACCTCCACTACACCTACAACTACCACCATCACTATACCTCTATCACTACAACTACAACTACCACCACCACTATACCTCTATCACTACAACTACAACTACCACCATCACTATACCTCTATCACTACAACTACAACTACCACCATCACCACCACTACTACCACCACCACCACCACAACTACCACCATCACTATACCTCTATCACTACAACTACAACTACCACCACCACCACAACTACAACTACCACCATCACTATCACAACTATCACCATCACTACCACAACTAACACAACCACCACTACCACAACCACCACCACAACTACAACTACCACCACAACCACTACAACTACCACCATCACCACAACTACCACAACCACCACCACAACTACAACTACCACCACAACCACCACCATCACCACAATTACAACTACCACCACCACAACTACAACAACCTCACAACTACCCCCACAACTACACCCACCACAACTACGCCCCCCCCCCACAACTACACCACCCCGACAATTACACCACCCCGACAACTACACCTACCCCACAACTACACCCCCTCCACAACTACACCACCCCTACAACTACACCCTCCACAACTGCACCCCCCCCCCCCACAGATACACCTCCCCAAAACTATACCCTCCACAACTACACCACCTCACAACTACACCCTCCCACAACTACACCCCCCCCCCACAACTACAACTCCCCACAACTAAACCACCCCACAACTAACCCCCTAACAACTACACCCCCCACAACGACAAACCCCACACAACTACAACCCCCCCCCCCCCCACAATACACCCCCCAACAACTACACCCCCACAACTACAACCTCCACCACAACTACACACCCCCCACAACTACACCCACAATTAACCACCCCCACAACTACAACCCCCCCCATAACTACACCACCTAAACTACACCCCCCCATTACTACACCACTCCCATAACAAAAACACCCCCCAACACACCACCCCCCACAACTACACCACCCCAATAACTACCCCCCCCCCCACAGCTACAGCCCCCACAACTACACCACCCCCCCACACTACACCCCCCCCACAACTACACCACCCCACACAACTAACACCACCCCAACAACTACATCACCCCACAACTACACCACCCCCACTACTACAACCACCCCATAACTACCCCCCCAATACCACACACCCCCATAACTACACCCCCCCACAACTACACCCCCACAATTATACCACCCCCACAACTACACCACCCCCATAACTACACCACCCCATAACTACACCACCCCCATATACTACCACCCCCATAACTACACCACCACCCTCACAACTACAACAACACCCCTCCCCCAAGAAACTACACACCCCCCATACTACACCCCCCAATAACTACCCCCCCCCCCCCCCCATACTACAACACCCCCCAACTACACCACCCACCACAACACCCCCCCCCCCACACTACAACCCCCACATAAGTACTACTACCCCCACACCTACCCCCCCACAACTACACCACTCCACAAACGACTGAGCTCTGCCATACCCATAACACTCTGACTGTTCCTTTTACTTATATATTTTCTAGATCTCAACCCCTAACATGACCTCCCAATCTACCAATAACCAAAGCGTCACACCTTTGCCCCTCAACCCTCAATTGCTGAGGCACAGGGCCCCTCCCCCCCCCACACCCCTCTTCACTCCCCGCCAGGGAGTGGCTTCACCCACCACAGCCCCACCTTGGGAACCCCCAAGGCAGCTTGGGGAACAGCAACAACAACACCCCCCCATAAATACTCCCCCCTCAACTACACCACTCCCACAACTACACCACCCCTTCAACTACACCCCCCCCCCCACAACTATACCCCCCCACAACTACACCCCCACACAACTACACCCCCCCCCCCCCACTACTCCACCCCTTCAACTACAGCACCCCACAACTACACCAGGCTGGTGCCCAACCCCGAAAGGGGTTGAAATAGGGAAGCTATCCCCCGCCAAAGGCGGCTTTCTAGGGCCCCTAGCTGATGCTAAGAGACCATCAAGTGGAACTGAGCTGATCTCTGCCATAACCCATAGCTTACTCTGACTGTTCCTTTTACTTATACATTTTCTAGATCTCAAGTGACGGCGTCTCTTCTGTGTAGTGGATTGACCTCCCAATCTACCAAGATTGGAACCCAAAGCGTCACATTTCTCCTTTGCCCCTCAGCTTTCTCTTCATAATTGCTGAGGGGCACAGGGCCCTGGGGTTTCCCGTGGCATTCCGCACCCTCCTCAGCTCCCAGCCATGGAGTGGCTTCGTCACCCAGGCCTCAGTTATGGCCTTGGCCTTGCTCGGGGCCTTGGGGCTGTTCGGCCAGGCAGCTTGGGGAACAACAACAACAACTACACCACCCCCACAACTCGTACACCACCCCACAACTACACTACCCCCACAACTACACCACCCCAACAACTACACCACCCCAATTACACCACCCCAACAACTACACCCCCCACAACTACACCCCCCTCAACTACACCACCCCAAAAACTACACCACCCCCTCGACTACACCCCCCCCACAACTACCCCCACACTACGCCACCCCCAACTACACCACCCCCCAACTACACTACCCCCACAACTACACCACTCCACAACTACACCACCCCCACAACTACACCCCCCTCAACTACACCCCCCCACAACTACTACGCCACCCCAACAACTACACCCCCCCCACAACTACACCCCCCCCAAACTACACCACCCCCACAATTACCCCCCCCAACTATACCACCCCTACAACTAACCCACCCCCACAACTACACCCACTCCACAACTACACCCACTCCACAACTACACCCACTCCACAACTACACCCACTCCACAACTACACCACCCAACAACTACGTAACCCCAACAACTACGCCCCTCACAATACCACCCCCAACTACACCACCCCCACAACTACACAACCCCCACAAGTACACCACTCCCGTAACTACATCACCTCACAACTACACCCCCCACAACTACACCATCCCCACAACTATACCACCCCACAGCTATACCACCCCCACAACTACACCCACCTCACAACTACACCCCCCACACAACTATACCACCCCCACAACTACACCCCCCCACACTACACCCATCCCCACAACTACACCCCCCCACAACTATACCACCACCATAACTACACCACCACCACAACTCCACCACCCCCACAACTACACCACCACAACTACACCACCCCCACAACTAGACCTCCCACAACTACACCCCCCCACAATTTTACCCCCCCAATAACTATCACACCCCCATAACTATACCCCCACAACTATACCTCTCCACAACTACACCCCCCACAACTATACCACCCCCAAATACACCACCTCCACAACTACACCACCCCCACAACTATACCCATCCCCACAACTACACCCCCATAACTATACCCCCCCCCACAACTACCCCACCCCCACCACCACCCCCACAACTATACCCATCCCCACATCTACACCACCCCCACACATCCCCATAACTGTACCACCACCCCACAACTACATCCCCCTCCCACAACTACGCCAACCCCACAACTACACCACCCCCACAACTACACCACCCTCACAACTACACCACCCCCACAACTACGCCACCCCCATAACAACCACTATCACCCGCCGGCTTTAGCACCGCCAACAGCTCCGCATCGCCACTGAGAAAACTCGATCCTAATTTGAGTATTTCATATCCCAATTCCCTTTATTCATTGCATGAACAGTAGTTAAATGCTTGTTTAACCTCCACATAGTTCTGTAGTTGCCGTGCATGTTATTTTATTGCTTTTCTGACTGATAAACATTGTTGTTTACATTTGTTATCCTAGCTTGTAGCAGACGACGCACGCCCACCTCTAATCGACCTAGCTTTGTATTTTCTTATTAACTCTAGTAGTTATCGTATTCAGTATCCTACTGTATCTATATATATCTGTAATTTTAGTTGTTGCTTGCATGATCTTGTAGTAACCTTTGACTGATAACTTTGTTTATCTAAATATAATCCTGCTTGACTAGCCTACAGTGACACCAGCGCCATCTGTTCATACAGTATATTAACCACTTGTGTGCAGTTACACTTTATTTTTATATAATCTCTATTTGGTGAATTGTATATTTAGTTACATATTCTATTATATATATATATATATATTTCTTTAGCTTTTTTAGGTAGGTTATCACCCCTGGTAGCCTACTTCTGCATATTTCATACTTTTTTGTTTGTGGTTATTTTTGTTTTCGGTTAGTCTAGGCTATCATCCCTGGTGGCCTATTTCTGCGTACGGTACTTCAATTTTTAAATTTCAGTTAGGCTATCACCGCTGGTGGCCTATTTCTGCGTACCGGTATTTCATAATTTTTGTTTTCGGTTATTTTTGTTTTCGGTTAGTCTAGGCTATCATCCCTGGTGGCCTATTTCTGCGTACTTCAATTTTTTTAAATTTTCAGTGAGGCTATCACCGCTGGTGGCCTATTTCTGCGTACCGGTATTTCATAATTTTTGTTTTCGGTTATTTTTGTTTTCGGTTAGTCTAGGCTATCACCGCTGGTGGCCTATTTCTGCGTACCGGTATATCATAATTTTTGTTTTCGGTTATTTTTGTTTTCGGTTAGTCTAGGCCTCTGGTGGCCTATTTCTGCGTACTTCAATTTTTAAATTTTCAGTTAGCCTATCACCGCTGGTGGCCTATTTCTGCGTACCGGTATTTCATAATTTTTGTTTTCGGTTAGGATAGGCTATAACCCCTGGTGGCCTATTTCTGTTTAAATAAACATAGAATTAGTTTCGGTTCGGCTATCACTGCGTATTCAAATTTAATTTTGTTTTGTTTTAATTTTCGGTTAGGCTATCACCGCTGATAACCTATTTGTGTGTATTTCAACATTTTCGTTTTCGGTTAGGCCTATTTAAGTAAGTGAAGCGACCTGAAGGGAGTGAAGTGTTTTTAAAGTGAGTTTAGTGTTTTTAAAGTGAGTTAAGTGTTTTTAAGTGAGTGAAGTGATCTGAAGAAAGTGATCGTCACCATGCCTCGTGCCTGTACGAACTGCGCCGGTATGTTTAGTGCTTCCATGTTTGCTCCTGCCGATCCACAAGTCTGCCGACTCTGCCAGCAACGAGAGGATTTGACAGCAAAATTGGATGAAGCCCACAACAAGATCAACGCCCTCACCAGGAAGCTGGAATCACTCCAAGAGTTTGTAGCACTCAACGTTGGAGTATCACTAACTCCAATTGTTTCAACTCCAGCATCCACCACCGCCCCAACGTCATCTGCCAACAATCCAACACCTGCAGTAGACACTGCAGCAGATGCTTCTGACGAACCTGAGCCGACATCAAACCAGGACAGCCGCCCTGTTCACCTTAGTCTTTCCCCCACTCCTCGTGCAAGAAGCCTGCTAGCACGAACAGTACCAACCCCTCGCCCCGTTCTAACCACTCCTCTCCCCGACCTGTACGTAGAGTCCCGCCACCACAGGTTTCCGGATTTACACCAGTGAGGAACGGTGCACGGCCAACGCAGAACAGGTCTCATCTACCAGTCACAATGTCAAACAGATTTGAGATATTGGTAGAGATGGAAGACGAACCAGAGACCAGGCTCGTTGGGGATTCCATCCTACGAGGACAGGTCGAAGAGTTCTGCGACAGAGTCCCAAATCAACGAAAAAGATTTTGCATCCCAGGAGCTGGACTGGACGACATTGTGGAAGCCTTCGAAGATACCACAAAGGATGCAAATGAAAATGCCCTTTTTGTCATCCATGCTGGTTCAAATGACGTCATGCGCACCAGATCCGAAGAGTTGATGGAGAAATATCGCAAGATGATCCAGCACTACAAAAACAAGTCAAGGAATATCATCATCTCAGGCATTCTCCCCAAGATCGACGCACCTGATAAATTCTACAACAAGGCCTTCAGCACAAATAGCCGACTAAAATATTTGTGTCTGAGGGAAGAAGTTGAATTCATCAACCTCTGGGACAACTTCTACAACCAGCCTACTCTGTTCCGCAAGGATGGCACTCATCTAAACCCTGTGGGTTCAGCATGCATGGGTCGTCTCCTACACGAAGCAGTCCGCAGCCATGGATCAAAAAACGCCATCAGAGAAGAAGCAGCAGTGACATAAATCATCCAACGCCAAGAAAAAAACAGAGGCAACCGAGGACCACCAGCGATAAGGACCGAAGACAGCGAGGACCGAGGACAGCCATGAACATAAATGTAGATCCGACAAGAACCAAAAATATTATTAAAGAGTGTTCCGTGAGTTCTAAAATAACAAATTTAAAGGTTTTCTATGCAAACGCTCGTAGCATACGCAATAATTATCAGATTTAGAGGAGCTAGTGTTTACAGAAAATTATGATGATTGGCATAACAGAATCTTGGCTCAATACAGAAGATAAAGACTTTTTAGCAGAGTATTCACTTCCCGGTTATGTAATGTTTGAGAAAAGCCGAATAAATCGAAATGGAGGTGGCGTTTTACTTTATATCAAAGAAAGTCTTAACCCTACCCTCTTGTCAAAACCTCAAATTGTGAACGTCGACGCATCTTTTGTGCTAATAAATAATAATAAAGGTACAAAAATAATACTTGCATTAATATACAGACCTCCAGCTCAATCAGTGCAAACTGACCGAGAAATTTACGAACAAATTGCAGATGTAAGTAACTCACAAGATACCGTAATTTTTGACGACTTTAATTTACCTGTGACCAAGTGGGGCGATACTCTTACTTCACACTCCGGACATGACTTGTATACGAACTTGCAAGAGAGTTCGCTTTATCAATTTGTTCGAACGCCGACCCGTGGTAATAACGTTCTTGACATTGTACTTGCAACAAAAGAAGAATTGATAGAGAATTTGAATGTTGGTGATGAATTCAGTAACAGCGACCATCGTACGATAACTTTCACTTTAAAGTTTACTAGTAACGAACCAAATAGTAGCATCGAAAAAGTTCCTAATTTCAAGAAAGCAAACTTCCATAAACTTAGAGCTATGTTTAAAGAAACTGACTGGAGCTTTTTAATTAACAATAACGACATAAATACATCTTGGAAATTATTCGAAACCACTTACCTAAAAGTAGTGCAAGACTGCATACCATCGAAAATACGGCGTCCAGGCCATAATAATAAGCCCAAATGGTGGAATAAAGATATTTCAAACTGCCTGCTTGCTAAAAAATTTGCTAATGATAGATTAAATTCCTCACAAAATGACGAAGAACGGGTGAAATTTGTAGAGCTACGACGCAAAGCCAAAAAGTTAATTAAGCAAAGTAAAAAGACCTTAGAGTTACATATTGCGAATCAAAGTAAAACAAACCCGAAAGAATTCTATAGTTATATCAGAAAGAAAAAAGTAGTTACTTCAACTGTTGGACCGTTAGTCGATGAAAATGGAGAATACACCAAAGACGAAGTACAAATGAGTAATGCCCTCAATACCTTCTTTGCATCAGTTTTTACAACAGAAGACCTCAGTGATATCCCTACACCATCGCCGATTCAGATTGATAATTCAGATGTTCTAAGCAATATCACCGTTACAGAGAGAGAAGTATTGAATTGTTTAGATAAACTCAAGGTAAATAAAACGCCTGGACCTGATACAATCTCGCCTAGAGTTCTGAAGGAAGCTAAGGATGAGCTCTCCAAACCACTGACATTACTATTCAATAAATCCTTGCCGTCTGGAACTATGCCTGATCAGTGGAAGCTAGCCAACGTAACACCGATATTAAAAAAAGGCAGCAAATCCCTACCCCGTAACTATCGTCCAATTAGCTTAACCTCAGTTGTATGTAAAATGCTAGAAACGGTCATACGAGACAGACTCGTAAATCACTTAGAGGAAAATAACATACTTAAAGATACTCAACACGGCTTTCGTAAAAAACGTTCCTGTTTAACAAACCTCTTAGACTTCTTCCACGATATCCTCAACCTCTACGATGATAGTAAAGCTGTAGATATTATATACCTTGATTTTCAAAAGGCCTTTGACAAAGTTCCCCACAAACGTTTACTGCTAAAACTAAAAGCGCATGGAATACAAGACGGTGTGTTGAAATGGATAGAAAATTGGCTCAGCGACAGAAAGCAAAGAGTAGTCATAAACGGTAAGGCATCTAAATGGACCAATGTAAGTAGCGGGGTACCCCAGGGATCGGTACTAGGACCAATTTTCTTTCTAATTTACATCAAGGACATAGATGAGGGCCTCACCTGTACAATCTCAAAATTTGCTGACGATACAAAAATTGCAAATAGCGTACTCTCAAAAGAACAAGTTGACGATATGCAACACAATCTAGATAAATTGTCATGTTGGGCCCAAATTTGGCAAATGAGTTTCAATGCGGATAAATGTAAAGTACTACATATCGGATACCTAAATGAGAAAGCAAACTATTCGATGAATGGCACTCAGTTTAAGAATGTAAACAGAGAAACCGATCTGGGAGTAACAATATCGAGTAACCTAAAACCGAGTCAACAATGTTCAGAAGTTGTTAAGAAGGCAAACAAAATAATTGGCTTTATAGGCAGGTCATTTGAGCATAAATCCAAAGAAGTTATCCTAACCCTTTACAATTCCTTAGTCCGCCCTCTTCTGGAATACTGCGTTCAATCCTGGTGCCATAGACTCCTCTACATAAGGACTGGCGTCGGCCATACTCGGGTCCCGGAACTTGGTTCCATTGTCAGGCCCACAAACTGAGGTCTTATTTTAGTTTTACTGGATATGGGACTTTTTGTTTTTACTCTACAACAACTTATTAACTAGAGCAACCAAGTAAAGGAAAATAAAACATTTGTTTTTGGTTGATTGACTCATAAGTCTCTCTCATGATTGAACATACTAGGAAAATATACAGTTATAATGAGATAGTTTATAAGAACATGTATTATACAAGCAAAGCATCATACCATGACTTACATTAATTAAATATTAGAAGAAATTAAAGTAAAACCTTTGCAAAATATTACTTTACACATAATTATACATATATCAAAAGTCACATAACACAATAATTAACTTAAACATTAGAAAGTTTCTCTTGTCGCCTTAAGCAGCCTAGTGTACACTCCCGATCGCTTGTATTAAATACAAAGGCCTTAAACAACACATTACACAATTTCTGGCATGCTCCTGAATGGCTAGCTAAAGGAGCATCTACATAAGACAAGCATTGTTTCAAGTAATTGCGACAACACTTTTTCGAGTCTTGAAGAGACATTTGAAGGGTGATGCCACTATGTACAAAGAAGACAGTAGCCAGTGTAGGCATACTCAGCCCACCTCGATTGAGCGCAGTCAAAAACTCTGATGACAAGCATTCCCCAGAATCTACTTCCTGTTGTCCATGTTTATGAGCTAAAAATCCCCCAATGTAGACAATTTTATGTTTTAAAGTATCATCTGAATCTAGAAGTAGTTGAGTGTCCTGTAATGTCAGCTCTTCCAGAATTGTAAATCACCATCATCTATTGCTGCTGTACAAAATTCACAGCTTACTTCTTTGGCTCGGTCAGGAACGATGTCACGTTTCATCAGCTGATGCAACTGCTGTACTTTGGGTGCTGCTTGAACATCCCCAATGTCAATGTAAAAATTTCCTCCACTACGTTGTCTTGCTTGACCAAAACACTTTTCTAGGGGATCTTGTGAAAAAACAGCAGGTAGGATGTAAGCAAAATCATGGGTTTCAAAAAGATATTGTGCTGCTTCTATGTTATACCTTGTTGTGATGACAAAGGCATCTGCTGTTGACTGTGTTAGTTTCTTCTCTCTGCTATGCCCACCAGTCCACCGACAGCTGGATACAACTGTACACATTTCCTGCAGAGCTTTGAAGTTTGTACAGTTTAGTGTCCAAGGTTCACGATATTGGTCTCGTAAATGAACTGCGCTGTACTTGCTTTTAACATTCATCATTTTAAACCAATTGGTTACCAGTGTTATGTATATCACTGTTCCATCCTGAAATTTAACAGTTCCTTTAAGACCTTCAAATGCAGCAATCGTTTTCTCATTGAACACTTGGCAAACTAAGGGCACACTCTGACGTTGCAATGGTTTAGGAAATACTGATGAGCGTGTGAGTTTTGTCAGACGAAGTGGTGTCTTTTGATCTTCATTGTAAAGAGCTTTAACATCACTCCAACACGCCAAATATTCTGTACCGTCCTTGCTAAAATGTAATTCTTGACATTTCTCTGTGATCCAGTTGTTTCTCATATTCTTGAGGATGTGAACATAATCATAGACAAGGAAAACATTTATGCCATCTGGTGCTAGTGTTACTTTTCCAGTACCCCCAAGCATTCTGTAAACAGCTTCATTCAGTGGACAGTTGTCACAGACGAACGATACTGGATGGCCACCACTAGCTTTAACAACATATACAGCCTCAAGTAATATTTCCTTCAGTTGAATAGCATTCAGTTTTGATACAGGATGAATTCGTATGATGTACCGTGGTCCTCCATAGTGACAAACAACTTCAATAGCAAGAGCAGATGTTGCTAGATTTTCTGGTCCGTTTGTTGCATAGCCTACTATATGCTCTCCTGTAAATCTAAGGGCCTGCTTAAGCTTGACTTCATCAAACAAAATGTTAACTAACCGCTGTTGTGGCTTCAACTGATCAAAAAGGATTGGGAGACACTTGTCAGCATAAGTGCGAGATAACAATTGGCGAATCTGTTTCTCACAAGGAAGACTAATTGTTTTGGAGTTTCTAAGCATTCTATATGCTGCGGGTGATATGCAAAACAGTTCTGCTGCAAGAATTAACATATGCTTTGTATATCGGCGATTTTTAGGTGGAATAAGAAGGAGTTGTAACTGTGCTTGAATGAACTGAAAACCTTCAATTTCATGAAATTCTGTGATAGAGTCAAGTTCTGAAATTATTCTTTTTAAGCGGTCAGTATTAGTCGCTTCATGAGTGTTCATAATTTTCACTATTTCTTCAATTTGACCACTTACTTACCAAGCTATTTTTTTGAAGATTCAGTTTACTTTTTGGTATCTCCAAGCCACTTTTCTCTGCTACTACCAGCTGCAGAAAACCAAAAGGAGACTGTACCTCTTTAAAATGAAGAAACTTATCAACTGCTCTACCATTACCATCTGTCTTAAACATTGTCAGTTCTCTACCATGTTGCATTATATAAAACTCAGGGAAGTGTTTTCCAATCTCTCCTGCAAATTTGTCATAACTATGCATTTTGTCTTGTTCATTTTCAAATTCAGTTTGTTTTTTAAGTCTTGCTTCACTTGTCACTGTTTTAGTTAACCTAGCAGCTGACGTAAGTTGTTTGAGGCAAGACTTGGGTACACCTTTAAAAACTGTAGGAGGCCCAGCTGGTCGTTTTCCTCCCCGAACTGTGACCCAATCGCAGTCGAAGTGTGATGCACAATCCATAGTTTCGACCTGTCTCTCAAACTTTCTGGGCTATTTGGCATAGCACTAATCCATGCATGTCGTTCTTGTTCTTCATTTGGGAAACACACCATAGGACTGTATGGATCTCCCCTGTAGTTTCCACGACAATTGAATGCAGCACATCTTTTCGGCATTGTTCCTGTAAAGCAAAAAACAAGAATAGTTGTAAAATGGTTATCAGTACATATCAAAGCAACCCGTTGACATCAGCTCAATTCTAATATTTATCAGCTAAATAAGTAGTTAACACAGATCCTTTTGTGACTGGTAAGTATTTATAAGAAAATTACTTACAATAAGCTGAGAGATAACGAACAACAGAACAAAAATGTGTTGCCTCTAACGTGTCTCTCGTGGGTGACTGGCGTCTGGCATCGTCCTGGGCTGTTCGTTTTCTGGTGAGACATTATGTCGCCAATATGGCGGGGATATGGACGATTGCGTGTGAAATTACATGCATTTATATGTAAAGTTGTGTTTGTGTACATATTTTTGTGTTTAAGAAAGTCGGAGAGACCACTGCTTTCATGATACTACTTTTAAGCAATGGACCCAAGTTTCAAACTCCGAGAGTGCTCGTTTCCAGTCCTTATGTAAAGGGGTCTATGCCTGGTACCCTTATTACCAAAAAGATATAAACAAGCTAGAACGAGTTCAACGTAGAGTTACCAAAATGATACCTAGCCTAAAGAACAAACCATACGAAGAGCGTCTTAGAGAATTAAATCTATTTCCTTTAACGCAGCACAGATTAAGAGGTGACTTAATTCAAGTGTTCAAAATCATCAAAGGCATCGACAATATGAACTGTAGTAAGTACTTTACTATCGACCAATCTAATTACACACAGGGAAACGGTTGCAAAATTATTGGTAAATCTTTTAACTCACACGAATCTAAGAATTTCTTCGCATCACCGTTGATTCATTTAAACTCCGCCTAGACAAATATCTCGCTTCAAACCCGCGACTGACTGCGTTTGTAAATGAATAACTTTATTTTTATCCCCCCTCAGTTACTAACCCATCTGTCCCCTACTAACTTCCTAATCCTGCCACGGACATTAGTTCCAGGGCAGTAATTCCCTTTCCAATGTTCCCTTACCCACTCTAAACCACTGTTTGGACACTTGATCCTCATTGTTTTGGAGGACAAGCAACCTAGAAGGGTCACTAGATCTGTTGTTGCTTGATTTCCGTTGTACTCCTTTGTACTCCTTTGTACTATAAGATCAGAAAGAGGAAA
Organism: Paralithodes platypus; assembly: GCA_032716605.1. Lineage (NCBI taxonomy): Eukaryota > Metazoa > Arthropoda > Malacostraca > Decapoda > Lithodidae > Paralithodes > Paralithodes platypus. The sequence continues at coordinate 8,207,047 of CM064565.1, read as the reverse complement.
GGAACAATTGGTCAAGTTAGCAAGTGGCATGTGGTGCTGTTGGTCCTCTTACATTTAGTCAAGAGGAAGGGGGAGGGAGGGGGTATAATGGAGACCAGGGTGGGTGGAAAAGGGGTGGGAAAGAGGGAGAGAGAGCGAGTACACCATATCTACCTCCACAACTACTATCACCACAACTACACCATCCACAACCGTAAGTATCACCACACTGAAAAGTACTAGCCTAGCACCACCACAACCACCACCACCAGAGTAGAGAGAGGAAAGGATCAATTGGTCAAGTTAGCAAGTGGCATGTGGTGCTGTTGGTCCTCTTATATTTAGTCAAGAGGAGGTGTGTAATGGAGACCAGGAGAGAGAGAGAGAGAGAGAGAGAGAGAGAGAGAGAGAGAGAGAGAGAGAGAAGAGAGAGAAGGAGAGAGAGAGAGAAAGAGAGGGAGAGAGGAGGAGAGAGAGAGAGAGAGAGAGAGAGAGAGGAGAGAGAGAGAGAGAAGAGAGAGAGAGAGAGAGAGAGAGAGAGAGAGAGAGAGAGAGAGAGAGAGAGAGAGAGAGAGAGAGAGGGCTAGCCTATGTAGTAAGACCTTTATGAGCAAGACAAGGCCAAGGTCAAGTCAGCAGTGGAGGTACAGTAGATAGGCCTAGCTAGGAAGTAGGCCAGGAAGGTGGGACGGGAACATGAAAACGGGAGTGAATGACAGGAGACTGAGGGATTACGTAATGAAAATATATGACATAGAGAGAGAGAGAGAGAGAGAGAGAGACCCCAATCAGTAGAGTGGGTAGGGAACACGAGAGATTATTTGGTAGCATACAGTACTTGCCAATGAAAAATGGAAAAGGTAATACAGAAAACAATGAGAACAATCGGAGTAAATAGAAAGGTATAGACAGAAAGTACCACAGAGACAATATTTACTAAAGGAAGATAGGAATGAATGGACGATAAGGTTGTTTTGCTATGAATTGAATTGTAAAATATTATATATATCTGGTTCCATTATTCTTAAATATTCCTGCGCACTGCCATATATGTGTAATTTTTATGTGTGCAGTGCCCGAGCTGTTAACTGGTCAAATCCTGCAATATATATATATATATATATATATATATATATATATATATATATATCACAAATACACGTGAGCCACTAAATGTGTCTAATCTCTCAGTGGGGTTCGAACCGCCGACCGTCAGGACGAAAGCCGACGTTTTAATCAACTACAGCACGGCAGTTTCTGCCGTGGTGTAGTTGATTAATAATAATAATAATAATAATAATATTTATTCAGTTAGCAATTTTAGAGTTGGTACCACATAGTATGTTACAAAAATGACATGTACCAGCCTTGCATAATTCCAACTAAGGATAGCCCAATAAGGCCGTTAGGCGTATTTCCATTGGGGTCCTTGTGGGATTAGGTTAGCTGGGGAAATGGAGAGGATAAAGAAATAGATACTTTAGAGAAAGTATTTCTAGGGGGTTATTTTAAGATACCTTACATCCTATAGTAAATATCAGTAATCCATAATCAGTAATCATTTCAGTTTGGTTTGTCTATCTCTTATGTCGTATTTAGTAGTAGACATAAGCTTGGTGCTCCCTTCTCGCAGCTGTCCGGTTCAGGTGTTCCTTCAGGCTACGTCTGAAGGAATACAGTGTTCTCTTTTCACGGACTGACTGGGGTAGGTCAGCGTCGGCTTTCGTCCTGACGGTCGGCGGTTCGAACCCCACTGAGAGATTAGAAATATATATATATATATATATATATATATGTGTATTCTAATCATTACCTGTCCATTCCCTGAAGATGCAAGATGTTTACTTGTGAAACGTTGGATCCACCATGAATTTTGCTAACCTGTTGTACCTCATCTCTGAACCCCAGAGGAAAATTGTTAGAACTATTGAAAGCTGTAACAATAAAATCCTGAATGCTGAAACTGCTGTTGCCTTTAACCTCGTCTGTTTAAAAGAGAATATAATATATATATATATATATATATATATACCGGTATATATATATATATATATATATATATATATATATATATACTGTATATATATATATATATATATATATATATATATGCTGTAATCCACCACACTTCCGTGATGGAGTTGGTTAAAGCGTCGGCTATCGTCCTGACGGTCGACGTTTCGAACCCCACTGAGAGATTAAAACATATATATATATATTTAAAAAAAAATCACTCCCCGTGGCGTAACGGATAGCGCGTCTGGCTCACAACCAGAAGGTCCCGAGTTCGAGACCCGGGCGGGGAAGAGACATTTGGGCAAGTCTCTTAACGGTGTAGCCTCTGTTCACCTAGCAGTATAAATAGGAACCTGGTATAAGTGGACGAAGTTGTGACGTCCCATCTGGGGTTGGTGATCGGTTACAAGGTGAGATGGGTATCGTACTGGTCAACCTAAGCTACTGGTCAACCTATGCCTTCGGGTGAGACTGGTACCTTTGTGAGAATGGTACCGTACAGATTAACCCTAAGCCTTCGTTTCCAAATGTCGCTAATTGGCTATAATACAGACTACACACACATCCACAGCCATTCCAACGATACATAAACACTTAACATGCATGTCACGCAATACATTCCCAGTTAAGGAGGCGCGATAATAATGAGCTTAGCTCGCATTGCGTGGATTCCCCTTGACAAACAAGTGAGTGAATAACCATAGCGTGATAAAGGATACTTAATATTTTCCTATTTATATTAAGGAGAAAGAAAATCCTACTTCGAGAATGTATATCAATTCAGCACATGTTGTAGGACCCATATTCCAGGATACTATACAGGTATTTATACAAGCAACTCTGGTTATAGAGATTCCATTCAATTATCACTGAGTGGATATATAGCCTTCTGTGGGACCCCTGCACAATATGTTTCATAAAGTTATCCCTTTAGGTTCTCCATCCATCCATCAGTTGTGATAAACTAGGATAAACAGTCTTAATTATATCAGGATTAGTTTCCGTCACACTAGTCATATAGTGGATTGAATGTGGATACATTCAGACACAAACTGTCTGCTACGGAATCATACATTACGTAATGAAAGCAACTACGTGATCTAGTTTATCATAATGCCCTTTATCAAGTAATATCAGCTTTGGGACAGATATGGAAATAAATATACATATCATAACGAATCCGCATCAATCTGAATTTCATCATGTTATCAATGTATATATCTATAATATGTAATTACTATGACATATATTTGTATAAGAAATGTTATCAATTAATTAGTCATTTTTAATTTGTGAGGCACTATTAATGTGTATCCTTAATTGATTTTGAACACTACAAGAGAGAGAGAGAGAGAAAGAATAGTAAGAAGGAAAGAGTTAAGAGAACGTACAACCATCCATCACTTGTCAGCCTTACATAACGAAAGACCTTCGTATCATATGAGCCCTTATATTCTCTTTTATTCTCCCATAGACTGCAACAAGGAGTAACTAACCGGCAAATTGCCATTGTTTGCGTAACAGTAAAATAACAGGCCTTAAAACGACGAAATGGTGACGTTTTAGATTACATTATTTTGTAAGAAAGACAATTGACTCTGCATGTAGACTAGATTTCCCATTTTCTCATAACCTGTCAATTTGGTACTTTACAGAAAATTGCACTGTCATGGGAAGCTTAATTATTTATCTATATCAAGCTTTTGTATTATTCACAACATATTTGTCAGCTATGATAGCTTCTTTGTTCTTAGTATACATATATTATATATACATGTGAGTTGTGCATGTTCTGTCACCCAATTAGATATTATTTTTAATTGGATTTCTTGTCTTTGTTTTGTTTGGCATTTATTTCAATATTTTACAATTTTCTAAAAAAAACTATGTATGGCCTACTTGAAAAACTATTGGTAGACCAAACTGAGGTCACCATTCGGCAAAGTAGCCATTATGAGGGTACATAATCACAAATTTCGACAAAACCTAGAGCTACCAGTTGTCGGTATAAGCGGAATAGAGCATTATAATTGTATATTACCTAGAGTTACTAGTTGTCGGTACAAGATAAATAGAGCATTATATTTATTTATTACCTAGAGCTACTAGTTGTCGGTACAGTACAAGAGAAATAGAACATTATATTTGTTTTTTTCATAATAGCAACAGTATCTGGTCCGACATCTTGATATTTTGTTTAAATATTATTGAGGATTTTGCTTGTTTTCTTACTTTCGAGCAATGCATTTTAGTGTGTCAAACGCCTTTCCAGACTTCCTTCAAACTAAATAATACCCACCCAAGCCCTAATCAAGCTAACTTTGTACAATTTTCAAAAAAGAATGTTACGATCGAAGGCCGATTTCTTCTAAGTAATAGGTTTGCTTTCGCTCGCCTAGAAAACAAATCGACACCTGAATGATATGAAGCGTCATATATTATCCCCAATCTGTTAGGGTGAAACATTTTATAATTTCCAAACGAATGAAGCGAAATAAGGAAGTTTCAAAAGGACCACCTTTGACCAAATAGGGTTGATAGCTAAACAACAAAAATAAAACAATATCTTCATGATCAGCAATGTTCGAACTTTGTGATAAGAAGAGATAAGGTGTGAACAGTTATAGTCTAGGCTATATAATTATCAGAGCGAATTTAGCCTAATCCTTCACCCACCATGATACCCAAGAACGGACACGAATTGGATACAAAACTAAATCCAGGTTAGATAAAACATATACATACAATATATATCTATCTATCTATCTATCTATTGCCGGACGCCTTACTCCCCTTACGAGGGTGGCCATACACAGAATGCCCCCAAGCGGACCTATTCCCTGTGAGAGGGACAACCCGAGCCAGTTTAGTGAAGGACTTACAGGATTGACCAGTCAATTTAGGATCCGTCCGACTCAGAGGCCCTCTGTGTATCTTGTTAGCACTATTTTTCTACAGTGGTGTTCGGCTAATCCATCCACTAACCTGTCTTACCCTTAGGTAAGCAGTATGGATGTGTATCAGGTTTACTCCCCTAGATAGGTTGCCAACCAAGGCTAACGAGTCCCATCCACCCGAGAATATAATTTATATCCAATATATTAAAATAACTTCGAAAAGTTAAAAGAATGAATATAACACCATTTGAGGAGCAGCACATAATTGACAACGTTTCGTAGATGGCTTCTTCAGGTTACTCAGAGCACCTGAACAAAATGTACCTTCGAAAAGTGGTCAATAAAGTACTCCTCCTCAAATGATATTTATATTCATAAAATTACTCACTATAATTTACCTCTGTTATGTATATTTTCTAATTACATATTATGTAATGATTCTCAAATATGCATGTAGTCACTGTAGGGGTGTCCAATGGCACATTGGTGGGTGAACTTGTCTTACAACCTAGATAACTTAGGTTTGATCGCCGGGAAAGATGAGATGGATGGACAGTCTCCTCAACCTGATGCCTCTATTCAACTAGCAGTACATAATTATATAAATGGAGTTAGTTACACGTATATCGTTAACACCCGGAGAGATAAAGTGTGGTAACTTATATAACATATTCAGTAGCCCCTGTGTACCAGGCTCACAAACTCACCCACCACAGGCTCAAAAAGCCATAAATATGGAGATCAGTGCCACAGCAAAGTGCAGATTTTTCGTAAGCTATCTAACATTTTGTGTATTCATTATTGTAGTTAGCTTACAATACTGCATGGCTTCAGAGATAAGGTTTATAAGAGTGTTGAAACTAAGTACAAATAAACAGAATATGGACATTATTATTCACAAAACCTGAAAGGCAAAAACAAATATATATATAAACACACACTCACACAGCTCACGTGCACTGCCCTCATAACTTTTTGCACGCACACAATCAAAAAAATCGCTTGGCAAAGCACGCAACAGCTTTTAAAATATACAGTGTTGCATGCAAGGTATTCAACTTTTTAGTAGTGTTCATCTCTACAATGTCACTCTCTCCCTCTCTCTCTATATATATATAGAGGGTGTTTGGAAACGGCATCATCAAAATAACAGGGTATTAACCCGAGGAGCGCAAGAATGGGGTGTTGGCAAATGTTGTTTTATGTGCAATTACACCCTTCGATTCTGACAGAAATATTCATGGGCATCAAAGGGAATTAATGTAGATGGGGAATATCTTTACCCTCTCAGATTTGCAGATGACATTGTGTTAATTTCGGATAAAGCAGAGCAGAAAAGCTTCAATAAATGCACAATGATCTCAATAAAGTCTCATGGTAGGTCTAATAATGAACAGAAGTAAAATCAAAGGCATGTACAATGATAAAGCAAAACGTAGATTAATTAGGATTGGTAACAAAATTCTAGAGGAAGTAGAAGAATACAATTATCTTGGCCAAGTAATGAACTTAACAAAATACAATAAACGTTAAATAATAAGGTGAAGCTTTCTAGGATGGAAAACATTCAGCAAACGGAAGAACATCATTAAAAGTACACTACCAATATGCCTTATGTGTAAAGTACACTACCAATATGCCTTATGTGTAAAGTACACTACCAATATGCCTTATGTGTAAAGTACACTACCAATATGCCTTATGTGTAAAGTACACTACCAATATGCCTTATGTGTAAAGTACACTACCAATATGCCTTATGTGTAAAGTACACTACCAATATGCCTTACGCGTAAAGTTTATAACCAATGGGTTCTACCAACCATAATCTATGGATCCAAAACTTATAAACTAACAAGAACTTAGGAGTACTCAGAGAGCAATGGAAAGATCAATGCTTGGAATAACTCTTAGAAATAGGAAGAGAGCATCGTGGGTATGACAGCCAACCAAAGTCAAGGATATTCTAGAAATTATAAAAGCGCAGAAGTGGAGATGGGCAGGACATGTAGCAAGATATAAAAAAATATATATATACCGGGTATATATATATATATATACCGGTATATATATATATACAGTATATATATATATATATATACTGTATATATATATATATATTATTATATGTTAGTAAAGCCAGGTAATAAATTTTCTTTAATACATACGAGGTTGAAAGAAATAGCAATATCTGCGTTGGAAATTTTATTATTCAAAGTTTCCAGGTGTCTGATGAGTTTTCGCTGGGTGGCAGGAAGTAGATGAATGAGATGAGCAAAATTCATGGTGGTACAGGGTTACATTAATGTACATGATGATACAGGATATACGACGACGCGTTTCACTGGACAACCAGCATTATCAAGTAAGGATAGAATGATATAAACTGGATACTGGATACTGGTGAGGTAGAGTCCCCATAGTTGAGAAAGTAGAGGTTGAAGTTCAAGGTGAAGTGACGAAAGGTGAAGAGTTGGAGAGGTAAAAACTCCTTCAACTCCGAATGATATAAAAGGTAAACAGGAAGGGTATATAATTATAGAGGGTGGAGGATCAGAGGAGGCGAAAATCAGGGGGCAAAAGTCTGCTTTTGGTGGAGGGGTATTCTAGGAGAGAGAAAGAGAGAACCGCTTCACGCATGCGCACTGGATGCGGGAAGGTGGTGGTTGGTTGGCGGGATCGAAGCTGATTGGCTGCGTGTCGAGGTGCGTGGCCTAAGTTGCGTAGTACGTGTGGCACCGGCAGAAGATGAAGCTGAAGGAGGTAGCGCGGGGGGCTGCGTCAAGGGCACCGGGGGGCGAGGGGGGGCGTTAGGTCCTGTAGGAAAGTGCCTTTTGGCAGAAGGAAGGATCTGAAGGTTCAGAGTTTGGTTGTTGATGTTGGGATGTAAGGCTTGGATATATAATGCTTCGAGTATAGGTAATCTCCTTGGGTCACTTTCTTTATCGAGTATGGTGGTGTGTTTCTCTAACTCGTTGCGTATGAGGTGGGGGTGGTTAGGGGTGAGATAGTGGTCTTTGATGGCTCCAGCCTGAAGGTGAAGAGTTAACCGACGTGAGAGACGAGTCTGCGTCATACCAATATAGGAATGAGGTCCACAGTCCTCATAATTACAGGTATGTTGGTAAATGACGTGATCGTCGGTCATCGGGCTCTTTATCTTGGTGGAAGCTGGTTTGTTACGGAGAACGAGGTTGGAGGTCTTGGGGGATTTGTAATAAATTATTAATTTGATTTTGTTTTCCAGGTTGGTTGGGTGGACATTCTTGGAGATTATTTCTTTTAAGACGGCCTCGTCATTTTTGTGTTCAGAGGACATAAAATTGCGGTAGAAGATCTTAATTTCATTGGGGGGGTCAATGTTGGGAGGGCTTTGGGTGTACCATTTTTCAAGATGGTGGTTGATGGTGCTGGAGACATCTCCAACTCCGACATCTCCAGCACCATCAACCACCATCTTGAAAAATGGTACACCCAAAGCCCTCCCAACATTGACCCCCTCCAATGAAATTAAGATCTTCTTCCGCAATTTTATGTCCTCTGAACACAAAAATGATGAGGCCGTCTTAAAAGAAATAATCTCCAAGCATGTCCACCCAACCAACCCGGAAAACAAAATCAAATTAATAATTTATTACAAATCCCCCAAGACCTCCAACCTCGTTCTCCGCAACAAACCAGCTTCCACCAAGATAAAGAGCCCGATGACAGACGATCACGTCATTTACCAACATACCTGTAATTATGAGGACTGTGGACCTCATTCCTATATTGGTATGACGCAGACTCGTCTCTCACGTCGGTTAACTCTTCACCTTCAGGCTGGAGCCATCAAAGACAACTATCTCACCCCTAACCACCCCCACCTCACACGCAACGAGTTAGAGAAACACACCACCATACTCGATAAAGAAAGTGACCCAAGGAGATTACCTATACTCGAAGCATTATATATCCAAGCCTTACATCCCAACATCAACAACCAAACTCTGGACCTTCAGATCCTTCCTTCTGCCTAAAGGCACTTTCCTACAGGACCTAACGCCCCCCCTCGCCCCCCGGTGCCCTTGACGCAGCCCCCCCGCGCTACCTCTTTCAGCTTCGTCTTCTGCCGGCGCCACACGTACTACGCAACTTAGGCCACGCCCCTCGACACGCAGCCAATCAGGTTCGACCCTGCCAACCGACCACCAGCTTCCCACATCCAGTGCGCATGCGTGAAGCGGTTCTCTCTTTCTCTCTCCTAGAATACCCCTCCACCAATAGCAGACTTTTGCCCCCTGATTTTCGCCTCCTCTGATCCTCCACCCTCTATATATACCCTCCCTGTTTACCTTTTATCATCATTCACTTCGCTTCCTGACTCCTGCCTGCAAACACCTGCCTCTCCACTCTTGACCACCTCTACCATGGCCACCAGCACTACCACAACCATTGGTATGGTCAAGTGGTTTAATTTTAAAGCAGGCTATGGTTTTGTCACAACATCCAACAGTGAGGATATCTTCTGCCACCATTCAAGTATCATCAACAACAACAAGAGCAGCAAGAGAGCCTCGTTGGGAAATGGTGAAGCAGTGGAGTTTTCCATCTACACCGGAAGTCGGGGAAGAGAAGCCATCAACATCACAGGCCCTAAAGGAGCCCCTGTCAAGGGCTCCTCATTCTCTCCACATTACTCCACCAAAGGCGCCAACAACAACAACGACTGCAGAAGGGGAAGCTGTACTGCGGGTACAAATATACGCCTGTATCCAGTCAGCCATAGCCATCGCTGGTACAGATAAACAACAACTCTGCCAGCTGATCCCACATCTGCTGTCAGTCAACAAGCTGCCGACAATCACCATCCCTGAGAAGGCTCTCTCCACGACCTCAGCAATCA
>CM064565.1:8189770-8194770 GCA_032716605.1 Paralithodes platypus | reverse complement strand
ATAATTAAATAAAAAAGAAAAAAAAAAAATATATATATATATATATATATATATATATATATAAATACAAATAATAACAATACGCTGCATAATACACAATATATACAATATTAGATACACCAATTGTTAAATTCGAAGATAAATATATAGTATATATACTAGGAATTGTGGAAATTATAGAATAATTAGAGTTGGGGATAAGCTCTTAATGTAATTCACAGGTACCCGTCATTTTCTAGTTCACACGTACAGCACTTGTCACCTACCAATTCATACGTGCCCGTTAATTACTAGGGTATGTCTCAGGGTGAATGGAATGAGATGTAGAGGGTTGACTAAAGCCCCTTTCACACATTCACGTATGTGAATCCGCATAGCGCCGTATAAGCATGCGGGAACTATACGGGATAATAGTCTGCAACATGCGGCAACTATGCATATGAGGTCAGGAGTAATTGGCAACATTCATAGATATTCGGCACGGCGAACCAAAGTTTTGAACAAACTCATCACAGAGCCCCGCATGCAACGCATGCATGGTATATGTCTCTAACAATATTTGTCTTTCTGTTACAGATAAATGAATGTCATGAATGTTGTCATTGTTTTCCTGTCTGGTGACTGTGGGATGCCTTCCTTCACGGCGGTCATCTTCCAAGCTTTCATGCACTACCTCTTTATCAAAGGATTAATCCCCTAAAGAAATCCACTAGGATATGGTGGCTACACTAGGGGACAATGCTCCTTCCTATAGCATGGTTAAAAATTGGGTAGCTGAATTCAAACGGGGTAGGGAAAGCTTGGAAGATGACCCCCGTGAAGGAAGGCATCCCACAGTCACCACACAGGAAAACATTGACATAATTCATAACATTCATTTATCTGTAACAGAATGACAAATATTATTAGAGACTTCATACTAAGCATGCAAGCTTTCGGTTTCTATCCCTCCATCTGTGCCTTTGTCTCTAATTTCCTTTCTGGTCGTTACATAGCTGCGGTTCTGAACGGCAATCGTTCACTTCCTCATCTTATCAACTCCGGTGTTTCTCAGGGATCTGTCCTGTCTCCTATTCTCTTTCTAATTTTCATAAATGATCTTCTCAACTGTACCTCCAGTCCTATCCATTCATATGCAGACGACTCTACCTTACACTATTCAATTAGTTTCCCAGAACACCCCAGCCAGCAATCCCTCAAAAGCAAACGTAATGAAGCCATACGACATTTATCTTCTGATCTAACTACCATTTCCAATTGGGGCAGAGAAAACCTTGTTACCTTTAATGCTTCCAAAACCCAATTGTTCTATCTATCTACCCACCGTGAACTCCCAGAAGACTTTCCCTTATTCTTCAACAATACAAAAATCAACCCTTCATATTCTTTCAGTATTCTCGGTGTCTCTTTTTCTTCTGCCCTCTCTTGGAAGGACCATATTACCAGTCTTGCTAAGGCGGCCTCCCAGAAGCTGGGTGTGCTCAACCGCCTCAAGCTGCTCAGCTTCTTGCTCTGCACAGGGGTACAGTGTGTCCTTTTATTGAGTATTGTTCACATGTGTGGGAAGGATCCTCTCACACAGCACTTCTAGACAAAGTAGAAAGGAAAGCCTTTCGTATCATTAACTCCTGTCCACTCACCGACTCTCTGCAATCTCTCTCTCTTCACCGCAATGTTGCATCTCTCTCGCTATTCTATCGCTACTACAATAATCAGTGTTACTCAGAGCTCTCTCAGTGCATACCACCTCCTCTACGTAGGGTACGTAGTACCCGTCTTGCAACACAATCCCACCCCTTCTCTTGTACAACTCTCCAACACTTGAGTGAATCGTTACTCCCAATCATACTTTTATTCAACAGCTGAGCTCTGGAACTCTCTCCCTGAATCCATCTTTCCCTCATCCTATGACTTACATTGTTTCAAAGTCTGTGTATCCAGACATTTTGGCTCGAACATTCCTTGACTTTGGCCCTGTCACTCTTTTAACTCTGGGGGAGGCACTCGTCACAAGCAGCTTTGCCTTTTGTCTCCCTCATCCACATGGAAAAAAAATACATACAGTATACTGTATATATATCAAGTATACCTTACAAATACACGTGGGAGTATAAAAACCTTATACTTACTGTACAGTACATCATCTCACCGGGTTATAAGGTGATAATTATAAGGTGATAATTATAAGGTGATAATTATAAGATGATAAGGTGGTAATTATAAGGTGATAATTATAAGGTGATAATTATAAGGTGATAATTATAAGGTTATAAGGTGGTAATTATACTCCGTAGAGTTTATTGTGGTGATGTTGCCTCGGGATCGGCTTGTTATTTTATTAGGACTACTCCTACACCCACACACAGAATGCTGACGTCAATTACTATATTTACCGATAACGATATGTCACAGGTATATATAATTAAATTATATGTTCTCTGCACTCCTGATTATGTTACAAATATATGGAACCATATTGTAAAGTAAGAGAAGTTAGGAAGGGCTGGTCATTGGCCACGGGGATTATATTGGAGCGAGGACATACTATTATAATGGTATACTATTATAATGGTATACTATTATAATGGTATACTATTGACATGCAAACAAATCCGGTATCATTAATCAATATTCTATACCCTCGTGTGACGCCACCTTAAGGGGATGGTGCTTGGTTTTATGGCTGCCCTTCTTCCTCATGTTTAGCCCCATTGGTTTTCAGATTTTAAGACGTTCGGCCCATTAGTTTGGCGATTTTAACACCTTTAGCTCCATTTCGTTATCAATTTTAAGACCTATCGTGCCATTTAGGTGTCAATTTTTTCCTGACGAGCGATAGCGAGCCTGTAATTATATATACTTCCTTGTCTGTCTTGTCTTGTTGTACCAGTTGCCATCTGGAATAGATCTCCTGACTTCATCGTGTTGAGCGATCCGATCTACCGGCTATAATCCTATGTCCATAGGTACACTTAGCACATAACAATAGTCAGAATTACCGACATACAACAAGGTAATGATTACATTGTTTTTTATACAATCAACGGATTTCTGCGAATGAAAAATATAACATCCCTCACATATACAGTAGATGCATGAACACTAATATATACGCACTCATTTGTATCAGTATTGAACCCAAACAAGACTAACTAATGCTCTATTATAGCCTTGTTGATTCAGAACTTGGCATTATAGATACACAGATTCAATGGGTGTACTCGGTTTAGTGCTCACGATTGTACATTATTTGTTAAAATGTTACATATGTTATGTCATACTGGTAATACGATTCCAGTTACTTCGAAACTTTATGAAGAAAATTCCAATAATCCTATAGGTAGCGCCAACGAACTTGACAAATATCTTGATCCCTAACCTCTCTGTAACTCAAAAGGGCACTGAGCAAACTGGCTGTAAATATCCACACCTATATCCTGGTGGACTCTTCCCAAATGATAGAAACGTCAGCTCGATTGCTTCAATGCTTCCATTCATTTTGAGTTATAAGAAGTTGAGAGGTCCAGATTATTGTCAAGTTAGCTGGCGCTACCTATACCAGGATAGGTGTGGTGGAATGCCTTACTAATAATGTTAACACCTGTGCTCCAATCCCGATATACCAATGGGAAGATATTACTGAGATAGAGTTATTGCCCTACTCAACACCCATGCCGTTCCCAATACATTAGTGCTGTGTGAGTAAGCCCAAGTGAAGAAAATAAGCAATGAAGAACAGTAGCTAATGAGTGAGGAGCTTAAGGGAGCCCACCTCGTTTTTTGTTTTTATCTTTCTCTCCCTCTCTCTTTGGCTTGTATCCTTTCGGCCCCATTCAGCCTACTGTTTTAAGATGTTTACCCCCATCCAGGTGTCAATATTTTCCTGGCGAGCGGTAGCGAGCCAGCATATATATATTTATGTTTTGACAACAAGCTAAATTTGTACATTTTTCGATAGGAAAATGTCTCCGGCGAAGCCTGATTTCTCCATACAATGCTGGCTCGCTATCGCTCGCCAGGAAGAAATCGACACCTGGATGGGGATAAACGTCTTAAAACAGTTGGCTGAATGGGGCCGAATGGATACAAGACAGGGAAAGAGAGAAAAGGAGAGAAAGATAAAAGAAGCCGGTGACCCCCCTTAATATATGGGGTAAGAGAGTGTGTGTACTCCGTGATTACAAACTGAGACAGCAAGACAGTGGTGATGCAGCTTTGAGGAGTCGAACTGCACCGTGCCATTGATGAGACTACCCAGGTGCCACTAGATGGGGAGCACCAGGTAGGCTACATTGAGCCAGGTTACAAAACTCATCTGACTTGTTGCCTCACTCGTCATGCGGAATAGGCCCACCAGACTACATAGTGTTGAGCGATCGACTCTATCTGGCAGAGAATGTTTTGCTCTCACTCTGATAGACCAGCCCATCAACCACACGACTAGAACCCAATCCTCTCAGCATCAGCTAGGAAAGGCCCTAGAAAGCCGCCTAGTATATGTATATGTATATGTACATGTATTTGTACTGTATATGTATATGTATCTGGCATATACAATTTCATTATTTATATGGGTTATTTAAGTAAGGTTTGGGTAAAAAAGGCTATATTAAGGGGAGATTTCCACTTGAGGGACTTTTTTCTTGACTCCTTTCTCCCTCATGTCTAGCCCCATTGGTTTTGAGATTTTAAGACGTTTGCCCTATTAGTTTGGTGATTTTAAGAATTTCCGCCCAATTCTGTCAATTTTAAGACCTTTCGTGCCATTTAGGTGTTGATTTTATCCTGGCGAGCGATAGTGAGCCTGTAATTTAAGAGCAACCGGCCTTTGGTCGGGACATTTTTCTATCGAAAAATGTACAAATTTATCTTGAAAGGAGGTCAAGAGGGTGAAATTTTAAGATTGCTGGAGGAGTAGGAAACAAACTAAAAACCTCCCCTTAAGGAGATTTATGAGTTAGCCGCTTGGACTGACTGGCCTACTGATCCTACGTAGGCCG
>CM064565.1:8157270-8184770 GCA_032716605.1 Paralithodes platypus | reverse complement strand
GGGTAGAGTCAAAAGAATTTCGTCTCATCAACTCACCTCCTCTCACTAATTATCTACAATCTCTCACTATGCGCCGTAATGGTGCATCTCTTTCACTCTTCTACCGCTATTTTAATAATCAGTATTATTTAGATCTTTCTCAGTGTATACCTCTTCCTTTGCTGAAAGTAGGTGGCACCCGCCTTTCAACACATTCCCATCCATACATTGTCCAATTCTCTAAGTCAATAGTAAACCGAATTTCCCAGTCTTTTTTCTACTCAACAAGTAAGCTCTGGAACTCTCTCCCTCAATCTGTCTTTCCTATGACTTAGGCTGCTTCAAATTATATGCATCCAGACATTTTTACTCTAACGTACAGTTGGTCAAGGATGAAAGTATACAGTTTTTCGTCTGCTATAGCCACACATGGTTTGTCATGTTGGCAGCCATGACAGCCTTTCCACTAGCCCAAACCATCCCAACACACATGGGGTTTATTATATTGATACATTAATTAATATACGGAGTGCTTCGAAAAAGCGTTTCCATAAATATCAAAAGTTAGAGAATTATTCATAAACCTTCAGGGTGACTAAATACTGTTATGGAGATAGCAAAACAAAGCTGGGGGCATACGCTGGAACAGCGCGTAGCCGCGGCGCTCGCCTCCGTTTCATTGCCCTTTGGATCACATATAATCCAGTCTTGGGGATGAAAGTGAAATATCAATATTTACCTACTTATTAATTAACAAGTATTATTAGATTCCTCTTTCTACTCATTATTTATTATGAATGTTATAATGTTAAGTGTATATCGTAATATCTTTTATAGCCACTCCATATTCGTCTACTTTAGATACACAAAAATCTAATTCCTAAACGTGGACGTAAGGAAGCCTGTGTGTTCAATAGGGTAATGACCCAGCAATTGTACTCATCTTGCGAGCGCCATTGTTTTATGAGTTAGTCCTCGAAGCATAATGAGGCTTTACTTGTGATTTTTATTTATTTATTTATTTATTATTATTATTTTTTTATTTTATCAGCAGAACACCTGCAAACCAACTGCAACATTGATATCACCATACCCTACATTATTAGCCACATATTACCACGTGTGAAAATGGACCTGTATTCCACTGAAATATCGTATATAGGTAGACGTTTTGATTTTCGTTTTCACTCTCGCATTTCTTGTATATCTATCAATAACATTAAGTGTTTAATATCTCCGAAGTGATATTCACGTCAAAGATTATAGAGCAATATATTCATATTTCCGTCTGACAACTAAGTCCAGGAACACGTTTTTAAACACCCTGTATAAGGTGGGCGGGCTCTGAGATATGGCTACCAGGGCTGCCAACATGACAAACTATGTGTGGCTATAGCAGACGAAAAACTGTATACTTTCATCCTTGACCAACTGTACAGTACCTTGAATCTGGCTCACTATCATCTGTTCGATTCTTGGGGGATACTTGTTACAGATAGCTTTGCCTGTTGTCTCGTTCATATGCATAGACAAAAGAATGAATCGCTGAACCTTTAGCCAAGTTTGGGAACATTTGGTTTATTCATCTTTTTCCACCAACCAACTTTACTTCTAAACTCACATGTATTTGTTGATTTCATTAATTGAGTTTAGAAGTAAAGTTGGTTGGTGAAATAATATGAATTAATTAAATCAACAAATACATGTGGCACTCCAAGGACTCGAACGTAGGATACTCACACCGAAATTCCGCGCATTTATGCATTATGCTATCAAAACATTTTTTTTTTTTTTTTTTTTTTATATATACAATACAGATTCATAAGGAAGCATATAGCTGTTAAGTGCTCACGACTGTACAGTACATATAGTCATGAACACACATCTTTCTACACTCTCACCCTCATTCTTCCCAACTCTCAAACCCAAGGCTGAACCGATTCACCGTTCTTCTTTTGCGAAGCTGGTAAACTTTGGAGCACTCAACCTCAGATAATGTTTTCCCTATTCATTTACGTTGAACACTTGAAAGCACTGAGTGTCCAGGTAGTTCTATTGAAAATTATCTAAGGCAACATTGCACAAAAATAAATAACATTTAAACACACACAAGTACACAAACACTACCTTATTATGTCCCCCACACCTTGTTCACCCACATACACCCACACTTAACAACTCCATCAGACCCCTTGTTCACCCACACACATACCCACATACACCAACACTTACCAACTCCCCCACACCCCATGTTCACCCAGACACATACACCCACACCCACACTTACCAACTCCCCCACACCCCTTGTACACCCACACACATACCCACATACACCCACACTTACCAACTCCCCCACACCCCTTGTTCACCCACACACATACCCACATACACCCACACTTACCAACTCCCCCACACCCCTTGTTCACCCACACACATACCCACATACACCCACACTTACCAACTCCCCACACCCCTTGTTCACCCACACACATAGCCACCTACCAACTCCCACACACCCCTTGTTCACCCACACACATACCCACATACACCCACACTTACCAACTCCCCCACACCCCTTGTTCACCCACACACACACACACACCTACCAACTCCCACACACCCATTGTTCACCCACACACACACACACCTACCAACTCCCACACACCCATTGTTCACCCACACACATACCCACATACACCCACACTTATCAACTCCATCACACCCCTTGTTCACCCACACACACATACCCACATACACCCACACCTACCAACTCCCACACCCCTTGTTAACCCACATACATACCCACATACACCCACACCCACACTTACCAACTCTCCCAGACACCTTGTTCACCCACACATCCATACATTCACACAAATATGTACATTGACACCAACACTTACTAACTCCCCCACACGCCTGTACACTCCCACACACATACACATACACCCACCCACAAACACACACATATACAGACACACGCTCGTACAAACACACGCACACACACACACACTTATACAGACACACGCTCGTACACACACACACCACACCACACAAACACACACACACACACCCACGCTTACCAACTCCCCCACACCTCTGTTCACTCACACACATACACACACCACTGTTCACTCACACACATACACACACCTACACTTAGCACTTCCCTACACCCCTGTTCACCTACATGCACACACACACACACACACACACACCTATGTTCACTCACACACATACACACACCTACAATTAGCACTTCCCTACACCCCTGTTCACCTACATGCACACACACACACACACAGACACCCACCCAGCTGGCCTAAGGTACGCTGTTAAATAATGGTGATTGGGAGGACAGTCGTGTGGAGAGGAACTGAGGGGGGAGGAAGGAGGAATTAAGAGAGAGGGGGGGGGGGGGGGAGGAAAGAAAGAAGATACAACTGTCACCCACTGTCCTTCGTTACCATTCCCCTCACCATCTTTACCATTCTCCTCACCATCTTTACCATTCTCCTCACCATCTTTACCATTCCCCTCACCATCTTTACCATTCCCCTCACCATCTCCCTGTTCTTTATTGTGATCCTCTCTCTCTCTCTCTCTCTCTCTCTCTCTCTCTCTCTCTCTCTCTCTCTCTCTCTCTCTCTCTCTCTCTCTCTCTCTCTCTCTCTCTCTCTCTACACACACTCATAAATATATATATATATATATATATATATATATATATATATATATATATATATATATATACAGTATATATATATATTATATATATAATTATATAGTATATATACAGTATATATATATATATATATATATATATGGTGGAGTGGTGAAGTGGTCTTGCCACTGGACTGGTAATCCAATGGACCCGGGTTCAAATCCCGAAATGTCTATGGGAAGATATTATTGGGATGGAATTTGTGCTATATCTAGTATCAGTGCATTTCCACAAAGCCCACCATAAAGTCATATAAATACCCGCATTGTTACCAGATTAATAGCACTATGAATACCCGCATTGTTACCAGATTAATAGCACTATGAATACCCGCATTGTTACCAGATTAATAGCACTATGAATATTCCCATATTCAAAAATATGTTATAAGGGGGCAATGCCTAGTGAGTTCATTGCTCAATAGGTTGCGTTCTGAGAATAAGGGTCCGAGTCTAGGAGGTGAGACGGTGAAGCACTGGAGCAAGGCAGCTTCAGAGATGGTGCTGCTTCGAGCCATAAGTGATCAACTAAGCCCCATGCATCCTGCGAAGGCAAGATGGCAGGGGCTGGTTGCAACTAAAGGTGCTTCACGTGTCTCACCCCCTAGACTGGAACGAGACCTAACGGGCTTCACCGTTCAATAACGGTTGAATGTACAGGCTCTCAGCCTATGCCCGAGAGGGAGTAGATGGAATATAGAAAGAACAAATATTGGCACAGGGTGGCACTGTACCGGCACTGGTGGTTAACATACAGTGTATGTTAGTAGTGGACTGTGTTGGGACCCATGGGGAGGGTCTAGTACCATAATATCAGTACTGTCCATGGAGGGGTCTGACTGGTGTAGTGCATAAAGAGTTATAGTATCCGTAAAGACACACTTGGGAAATACTCTACATAATACATATTCATACCATATTCCTCCATCAAGATTGCTCCTGTTCTCATATAAAGATAAAAAGATAATGGATTTGAAATATATCTACCTGATTCTATAATCAACCAAGTCTATCAAGTCTACTACATCAACTACATCAGTTGGGCCTCTGACCCTTGACCAGTGCGGACGTCCCCAGTGACCGCTAGTGTATCGGTTTACCCTTAGTGAGGTCCTAGTGAACTGTCTTAAGGCCGTGTCACACAGAAGTCGAACCCACCCGAAACCGGCCGAATCGACGAAAACATTCAAATTTCAGCCAGTTCCGGTCGAGTCTGGTAACACTTCGGGTGATTTCCGGTTATCTTCTGGACGTTCTTGGGATGTTCTGGGCTTGAGTGGAATCATCTGATGAATCGGGCCAAAGTTAATGCATGCGTTAACTTTGGCCGATGAATCAGGTCAAAAAACCGTTAAAAAACTATCGAGTCATGATCTAGTTATATTCGAGTCATATTCTGGTTACATTCGACCCATTCCGGTCGTGTTCGATTGTATTTTGAATTGCCGATGATGACTCGAAATACTCGAACCTGGGTCGAATATAACCCAATGTGTATCAGAATTATTGACTTCCTTAAGCTGGTATCACACAAACACTTTTTCCTTCAACATTTATCCTCAACACTGATCTGGTAGCTTATGAGGCTAACATTTAAAATATTTCGGTGACTTAAATTTATCTATAACCAGTCTAGTTTCCGATACCAGTGCAAAATAATCCAGAAATGATGCCAGAAAATTTGTGATCACTGAATGTGGACTATAAAAGCTCTCGTGTGATACCCGCTTTAGGCTGGTATCTCACTGCCAGTATCTCACCCTGTCTGTTGGCCAGTTACATGTTTCCTTGTTTGGAGTTTCGTGCATCTTTTTTTTATTTCATAACATGGTTTTGCTAAATCTTCAATGCGTTTTTTTCCACATAGCGATTTTGATAAGTTATTTTGTCTATATATTGTGTGGTTCCTGTTTTGGTGTGTTTATTTCGCAAGTTTTACATTTTAATTGCAAATCCCATTGTTTATATTGCCATTTTCGATTGCCTTCTTCAATTCATCTTCATATATCGCTTGTGGAAGTGATTCGTCGGGGAAGTCGAGACTGTGTGCCATTAACATAACTATGTCTTGTGTGGACTTTTTGTAATCTATAAATCATTTCTAATGCGATGGAATTGAAAACAATATTATCCTTCTAGCACACAAATAATAACATGAAAAAGAGTCAATAAAAATGTCTCCTTTGTCTTTTCAGAACCAATTAAGTCCGTCTGTCTCATAATAGTTCGTGTTTATCGCTCACTTCCCCTTATGCAACTCTCTTTCTATCTATCTTGTCTTTTCAGAACCAATTAAGTCCGTCTCATAATAGTTCGTGTTTATCGCTCACTTCCCCTTATGCAACTCTCTTTCTATCTGTCTATCTCTCTAATGCATCTACCTAACTCCCTTATACATTAACATAACTATGTCTTATTTGGACTTTTTGTAATCTTTGAATCATTTATAATGCGATGGAATTGAAAAATATAATATCTTTCCAGCACATAGATAAACAATAAATAAGACAGTCAACAAAATATTTCAACCCTCCCCTCCCGAGCTTCGGAGACAGAAGATTTACGTTTGATGGATTTTTTACAGAAGATTTACGTTTGATGGATTTTTTTCTTTTTTCCCACGGTATACACAAAATGATGGGGAAATAATTATTGTAACTATTAGACGATTGTATTCAGTGCAGGAAGGGCGTCTACCCATTGAAATGCTTCAGACAATATCAATTAATCCCTTTAGCTACCATAAATCCATCCTAAGCTTCATAAAATCATCTAAATGTTGCTGAAATCAAATAAATATGACGTCACCGATACAGAAAGGGTTAACGAAAGATAATATAAGCGATTATTTAACTTAAACTATGATCTTCGACCTATTCGACTGACGTTCGACCTAACTTTTTCTATTTCGGTTGTTGATCGACTGAGCTTTAACTGAGCTTCGGTAATAATTCTGGTTATTTCCCTGTCTTCGGGGCATATTCGAGTTATATTCGAGCATGATCGAGGCTTCTTCGTTCCACATCGGGTTTTCTTCGAGTTACGTACGGGGATTCATCGACTCATCATCGACTTTCATTCAGGTCCATCGGGTTATATTCGAAATTCATTTGGGTCAGTGTCTGGTTATATTCGACTCCGAGTAACTTTCGGGTAATTCGGTTCAAATATGCAAGTCATCGACTTCGGGCGGCAGTCGGCCAACGTTCGACTTCTGTGTGACACGGCCTTTAGTGATGGCTGTTGTTGATGAGTCTGCTGTCTCCTCCCATACTCTCCAGCTTTGTCTTGCTTTGCAAGAAAGACTGGAGAGTGTGGAGCAGGAGATTCAGTGTCTCAAAGATGAAAATTTGGACTTGAGACTAGCTATGGCGGAGAAGAAGTGTGAGGCTACCGGAAGTGTTCCCATGGATTGTGAAGCCCCTTGGAAAGTGGTGTCAACTAGTGCAACGGCCTGCAAGCTGAAAAGGCAGCCACTCAAGACCCACAACAACTTCAGCACCTTGGCTGATGAGTGATGGCGAGGAAGTGGCGATCATCGAGGCAGTGAGAGAGGTGGGGGGGGGAGTCTGCTGCTGTTGCTGCAACAACTACTGCTACACGCCGACAAAAGGAAAAAGCTAAGTCTGTTTTCATTGTCGGTGATTCATTGGTTAGATACCTTGGCAGGGCAACAAACACTCAGGTTGGTAAAGTTGTCTGCGTGCCCGGTGCCGGAGTCGGGAGGGTGGCTGAGAAGATAGATGCTGTCCTGGAAGTGAGTGGGGAGGACCCCATCATCTTCCTCAGTGCAGGGAGCAACGATATATGGAGATGCAGGACTGAGGAGTTGCTCTCCAAGTATCAGGAAATGTTGGAGAGGATCAAGGAAAAGGGTGGAGTTCCTGTGGTAAACAGTATCCTGCCAAGAAGAGGTGTAAGGAAGGAATGGTCCTCCAGGGCTATTGGTGTAAATAGCCGGCTGGAGAAGTATTGCAAAGCAAATACTATTCCATTCCTGGATAACTGGTCCCTCTTTTATGGTAAGGATGAACTGTATGCCCAGGATGGAGTACATCTCTCTCGACTAGGAGTTTCGACCTTGGCCAGCTCACTCGACAAGATTGTTGCGGGGTTTCGTTAAAAAAAAAAATGGGTGTGTAAGTAAAATACGGTCTCCATATGGAGCAGGTACTTCATGTGACAAACCAGTGAGTAAAATAGAAATAATCAGTCAAGATAGTGCGGATATAGTGATGTGTAATAGTAGTATCGATAACACTACACATGTAACTGATAGTAAAGATGAAAATACTGATAGAGTAGAATTTCCGTCTAGAGCTAGTAGTTCAACAGGAAATAATAAATTAGCTAAACACAATAGAAAATTAGTTGCAAATAAAAGTAATAGGTTGAGGGTATATTATACAAATTGTAGGAGTTTATGTAACAAAATGAACGAACTTAGAACACTCGTTAGCACAGAAAATATAGACATAATAGCGCTAACTGAAACGTGGATTAATACAGAATCTAGGCATTTTTTAGCAGAATTTGATATTCCAGGATATAGTTTGTTTAAATATGACCGAACAAGTAGGAGGGGCGGGGGTATAGCAGTGTTTGTCAGGAGTACATTAAAAAGCTGTATTAAATCAGGTATTAGACTAAATAATGATAATGAAAGTGTTTGGGTAGAGGTTAACGAAGGTAGTGAGACCATAGTTATTGGAGTTATATATAGACCGCCTAATATGAGTAGAAATGGCGGAACATCGTTATGGGAGGAAATTAAAATAGCATCAAGGTTTAGCAATGTGTGCATTATGGGGGATTTTAATTTTCCAAACATTGATTGGCAGCACCAAATAGGCGACTCCGATTCAGTAGAGTTTATTAAGGTAGTACAAGATAGTTTTTTATTTCAATTCGTAGATACGCCGACTAGAGGTATTAATATTCTTGATTTAGTTTTCAGTAACAATGAACATATGATAAATAATGTAGAGATTGGTGACCACCTAGGAAATAGCGATCATAAATCTATTTATTTTAATATACAATGGACAGGGAATGCTAAAGAGAATACGACACTTATCCCAGATTTCAGAAAAGCCGATTATGGTGGGCTAAGAAGAGACTTAAGGGTGGACCCTATTGTTAAGCAATTAAGTCAGGATATGCCAGAGATAAACTTGCCACCTACATATAACCAGTTTATTGATTTACTCCACAATGCTCAAAATAAATATATCCCTAAAAGAAGATTTAGATCGACGCAGAACCAACCAAAATGGATGACTAATAAGCTAATAGATCTTATAGGAAAAAAGAAAGGAATATATCGAAAAATAAAGAAAGGCGAAAATCATTTACATATACACTATCAGACTCTATCAAGACAGGTCAAAAAGGAAATCAGGAAAGCAAAAAGAAATTATGAAATAAGGATAGCCAGTGACTCAAAAAATAACCCTAAAGCTTTTTACCAACTATATAAATCTAAAGTTAGAGATGTAATAGGCCCCCTAAAAACTTCAATAGGAGAAATAACAGAAAATTATTTAGAAATGTGCAGTACATTAAATAGTCAGTTTCTTTCCGTTTTAAGAACATAAGAACATAAGAAAGTGGGAGTCTGCAGAAAGCCGATTGGCCTAAGCAAGGCAGATCCCTGTCTCACACAACCCCAATTACAAAGCCCAATTATAGGCTCAACACTCTAATACCCTGAGGATCATC
This sequence comes from Paralithodes platypus, assembly GCA_032716605.1. Taxonomy (NCBI): domain Eukaryota; kingdom Metazoa; phylum Arthropoda; class Malacostraca; order Decapoda; family Lithodidae; genus Paralithodes; species Paralithodes platypus. The sequence goes on along the minus strand of CM064565.1, from coordinate 8,175,347 downwards.
TTACCAAAACGGTTAGAGATTAAAGGGGGTCTGCAGAGCTCTGATTGGCCCAACCCGGCTGATCCCCGTTCACACCCAACCCTTCTCGTCCATATGCTTATCCAATTTTATCTTAAAGCTCCCTACCGTTTGTAATCCCACTATAGCACTTGGTAGTCCATTTCACCCATCTACAACTCTGTTACCAAACCAATATTTGCCTATATCTTTTCTGAAACGAAATTTATCTAATTTGAAACCATTGGTACGAGTTCTTTCGCTATCACTGAGCTTTAGTACATTTGTCATGTCCCATTTGTTAATAATCCCACTGCCTTACTAATTTGCTTAGCTTTTTCTCAGAGGTATATGAAGCAGTAGATAGTGACAAGTCATATGATATTATATATTTAGATTTCAGTAAAGCTTTCGACAGAGTCCCTCATGAGAGATTGATGAGAAAGGTTGAGGCACATGGAATAGGAGGGTCGTTGTTGGGATGGATTAGGTCATGGCTAATTGGTAGGAAACAGAGAGTCAGCATAAATGGTACGAAGTCAGAGTGGGGAGCAGTCAAAAGTGGTGTCCCCCAGGGATCGGTATTAGGTCCCCTGTTGTTTCTTATATACATAAATGACCTAGATTTAGGTATAACTAGTAGGATAAGTAAATTCGCAGACGATACTAAAATTGGGAGATCAATTGATTCAGACAGCGATATAGAGTGCCTCCAAAGGGATCTAGATACCTTACATGAATGGTCAGTAAATTGGCAGATGAAGTTTAACATTGACAAATGCAAGGTATTAAAGATAGGGAGGATGCAAACAAATATTAAATATAAACTAGCTAATTTAGAATTAGAAAATTCAGACTGCGAGAAAGATCTAGGTGTGTTTGTTAGCAATGATTTGAAGCCTAGAAAACAGTGTAGAAGCGTTCGTAATAAGGCAAACAGGATTCTCGTGTTCATCTCTAGGAGTGTGAGTAACAGAACTGCTGATGTTATTTTAAAACTTTACTTGTCATTAGTGAGACCCCATATGGATTATGCTGTCCAATTGTGGTGTCCTTATTACAGAATGGACATAGATTCATTGGAGAGAGTTCAGCGTAGAATGACAAAAATGATCCATAATATTAGAAATCTTCCGTATGAAGAAAGGTTAAAGAAATTAGGTTAACATTCGTTAGAGAGACGCAGAGTTGGAGGGGATATGATAGAAGTGTTCAAGTGGGTTAGTGGAATTAACAAAGGGGACATGACAAATGTACTAAAGCTCAGTAATAGCGAAATAACTCGTGCCAATGGTTTCAAATTAGATAAATTTCATTTCAGAAAAGATATAGGCAAATATTGGTTTGGTAACAGAGTTGTAGATGGGTGGAATGGACTACCAAGTGCTATAGTGGGATTACAAACGGTAGGGAGCTTTAAGATAAAATTGGATAAGCATATGGACGAGAAAGGTTGGGTGTGAAGGGGGATCAGCCGGGTTGGGCCAATCAGCGCTCTGCAGACGCCCGTAATCCTGCGTTAATCTCTAACCGTTTTGGTAAGATGATCCTCAGGGTATTAGAGTGTTGAGCCTATAATTGGGCTTTGTAATTGGGGTTGTGTGGGTTAGGGATCTGCCTTGCTTAGGCCAATCGGCTTTCTGCAGACTCCCATTTTCTTATGTTCTTATGTTCTTATGTTAACTACCAATAACCCACAACCTCCTCTCCAATACGGTTATTAATAGGTTTATTAAGAAGGGCTATTAACACCTATCCTTACTTGCACCTATTTACACCTACCTAAACCTATGTACACATGGTCAAAGAATTGTCTGCACCCCTAATATATGACTAATATATAACTCAAAGTATGTGTTATAAGTTTTGATGAGATACATTGTTTATTATGGGTCAGAGACGATTCTCGCTTCGGATGGATATAGCTGCAGGCAGAGGTGCCAACCCTACCGAGCTGTACACACCAGATGATCAGCGCAGATGGTGCAGATAATGTGTTGAGCAAGTGTACATGGTAGAGTTATTTTATACAAAAAAGGGCCACCTTGGCCTGGTTTAAGCTGACAGTAGGCCCATTTTTCCCGGACCTGGTCGTTGGAGGTGAGAGGTGGGGCAGTTTGACTTTGACCCTTCTTTTTAATCCTTCCAGGAATACCCTGGTCTCGCCCTAGCAGCAGCCATTTTTGTCGTGGGGCCATCCAATGAGAGGGGTGGTGAGGATGATGTCGTCACTGTGCTCTCGGCCAATGAGCGGGCTTAATTGTTGTGGTAATGGGCTTTCTTCTTTCTTTCTCTTCTTGTTATTTTCCTGCTTATCTCCTCCCACGCGTTTTTCAGGGGGGGGGGGGAAACTGGCCCATGTGAGGAGCTACTGGTACAGACCCCAGTTTTCTTTTTCAAGTCGGGGCATACTAATGTATTATTGCACACTGGGGGATTCTGCAATTGTCTCCTCTCCGGCAGGAGCAGCCTCCAAATCTTGCGCCCTTCGGGGTTTGGGGATTTCCGAGGGTCCTGCAGCACTGTACCTTTCGCTGGGGGCGTCAGCCAGATGCTGGGCACCTCCATGATCTTATTGGTTACTTGAAAGAAAGAGTGGTGCGAGGTGGTGTGGCTTCCCTCCGGGGTGCCTTTCTCACGTCCCGCAGCGTTGGAGGTAGTTCTCGGGTTTCCTCTTCATCTCCTGTGGTATGGGATGTCTTAAGAAGAACATAAGAAAATGGGAGTCTGCAAAAAGCCGATCAGCCCACACAAGGCGGATCCCTCTCATACCCAACCCCAATTACAAGGCCTATTTATAGGCCCAACTCACTAATACCATGAGGACCGACCTCACCAAAACGGTCAGAGATCAACACAAGATTACAGGGGTCTACAGAGTGCCGATTGGCCCACAACCCGGCAGATCCCTCCTCACACCCAACCCATCTCATCCATATGCCTATCTAATTTTATCTTAAAGCTCCCTATCTTCTTAAGTGGTGTTGACACCGTGGGTGGTGCCCTCGGGGGGTTGAGAGGCGTGGCCGGCCCTTCTCGACCCAGGGGCACTAGTATAACAGATATCTTCCATATGAAGAAAGGTTGAAGAAATTAGGCTTACATTCGTTAAAGAGACGCAGAGTTTGAGGGAATATGATAGAGGTGTTGAAGTGGGTTAGTGGGATTGATAAAGGGGACATGAAAAATGTACTAAAGCTCAGTGATAGTGAAATAACTCGAACAAATGGTTTCAAATTAGATAAATTTCGTTTCAGAAAAGATATAGGCAAGTATTGGTTTGGTAACAGAGTTGTAGATAGGTGGAATAGGCTACCAAGTGCTATAGTGGGATCAAGAACGATAGAGAGCTTTATGATACAGTTAGATAGGCATATGGACGAGATGAGCTGGGTGTGAGGGGGATCTGCCGGGTGTGGGCCAATCGGCTCTCTGCAGACCCCAGTTTTCTTGTGATGACCTCTAACCGTTTTGGTGAGGTCGGTCCTCTGGTGTTAGTGATCTGGGCCTATAATTAGGCCTTATAATTGGGGTTGGGTGTGAGTGGGAGCTGCCTTGTGTGGGCCAATTGGCTTTCTGCAGACTACCATTTTCTTACGTTCTTATGTTCACCCACACCCCAAAGCACCCCACACCCCCTCACCTTTCCAATATGCTCTCTTATGTCTGTCATATTGTGACTGTCCTCGTTTCCCCTTTCCCCTCTTCCTCTGCCCCCCCCTCATCCACTTTCACCTCCCCCTCCCCCACCCCTACCCATCCCTCTCACCTGCTCTCCTACCCCACTTCCTCCCACTCCTGTAACCTGATTGGCCTCTCCGTTGAGTGCCATTCGCCCCTATTGGCCAGATGGCTTTGTGTACTTCCCTCTCATTGGTCACCCGCTGCCCACGTCGCTGTTGATTCGTCTGAGGTTTGCACTGTTGTTACTGTGTTGATATTGTTGTCGTTCTTGAATACTTTATCTTTGTGCCCAGAAACAGTAAGTTTTGTTTTCACTGTGAATTTCAAAAGTATACGAAGGGCTGATTTATATAGTTCATAATATATTTTTCTCTTGTCCAGGACTGGCCTATATATTGTCACTAAAAATTAGGAAGAAGCGGATGACTAGAAATGTGACAGCCAGCATGGATAATTGGATAAGTAATTGGGACCAAGCTGTCAAGGTCATTGCACTTTTCCACCCCAATCATCCTACAAGAACTCACAATAATTATTAAGGACAAATTTGTGTCAATCCTCCCTGATCTTGCTGCTCCTGGAGAATCCTAATAGAGTACAAACAATTAGATTTTATTATGTTTTTAATGGGTTCACCATCATTTTGTTCCACCTATATCTCGATGCATATGTCTCCTTTTAAGCTTCTTCGTAGGGGATTTCTGTTGTCATTGTAGTAAACAGAGAGTGTCCTAAAGGGGATCTAGCACTATCAATATTTTTCTCCTGTGCAATTAATCTACAAAGATAAACTTTTCCAAGATATGAGGGCGCCATTCTTTCTTTTATTCTGGCAATTAGTAGTCGATTATACAGTATAGAACTTAGGATAGAATTGTGAGAGTCAGAGGGTTAAGTGAGACCAATTTTACCCACTTGATTCGTAGAGGGCATTCCAAAGCTGAATTGTATTGGCTAATATTAGCCAGAATAAATTGAAAAACATCAAGACATCTATCAAGACAGCTCAAAAAGGAAATTAGGAAAGCAAAAAGAAATTATGAAATCAAGATAGCCAACAACTCAAAAAATATCCCTACAGCTTTTTACCAACTATATAAATCCAAAGTTAGAGATGTAATAGGTCCCCTTAAAACTTCGATAGGAGAAATGACTGATGATGAGTTAGAAATTTGCAATAAATAAAATAGTCACTTTCTTTCCGTTTTCACAAATACAAATTTGGCTCAGTTTCCAGAAGTCCGTAAAGTATATAGGGACAGTATAGAAAATATGTTAAGTACGGTTATTATTAGCAGAAATTATGTGCTTAAGGAAATTGACAGAAATCGCCTGGTTCTGATGAGCTAGAGTATTAAAAGAATGCAGAGATGAGTTAAGTTACCCACTAACATTTATATTTAACAAGTCATTAGAAACAGGCTTAGTCTCAGAAGCTAGGAAGCTTGCAAATGTGGTTCCAATCTTCAAAAAAAGGTGATAAATCAATAGCATCCAATTACTTCAAACTCCGTGTGTCCAGGCATTTTGTCTCGAACGTCCCTTGATTTTGGCCCTGTCACTCTTTCAACTATGGGGGAGGCACTCGCTATAGGCAGTTATGCCTTTTGCCTCCCTCAATCACATAGAAAAGAAAAAAAAACAAAAAAAAACGTCCCATTAGTCTCGCAATAGGAAAGTTGCTAGAGTCAATTATTGCTAGGACCATTAGAAACCACCTAGACACATTTAACTTAATACATTATTTTCAGCATGGATTCACTCAGGGACGTTCTTGCCTTACTAATTTGCTTAGCTCTTTCTCAGAGGTTTATGAAGCAGTAGATAATGATAAGTCATATGATATAATGTATTTATATTTCCATAAAGCTTTCGACAGAGTCCCTCATGAAAGATTGATGAGAAAGGTTGAGGCACATGGACTAGGTAGGTCGTTGTTGAGATGGATTAGGTCATAGCTAATTGGTAGGAAGCAGAGAGCCAACAATACAGTATATATATATAGAGAGAGAGAGAGAGAGAGATTTATATATGTGTGTGTGTATGTGTGTGTGTGTTGTACTCTCAGCCGGGACTCGAACAACAAAATGTCAGGACGAGAGTCTATGCTTAACCAACTACACCACGGAGTGATAAATATTAGCTAACCTTTTCCTATTCATAATAAGGAGAAGGAGAAATCCTACTTGGAGAAAGTATTCCATATTCTTGTGGCATTTTAGCATCAACATAATTCATCACCAGACCTAGAAAAATAGGGAAAGAAATCAGTTAAGGTTTACATTATAGGTTCGTTTCCGTTAATCAGTTAAGGTTTACATTAAAGGTTCGTTTCCGTTAATCAGTTAAGGTTTACATTATAGGTTCGTTTCCGTTAATCAGTTAAGGTTTACATTAAAGGTTCGTTTCCGTTAATCAGTTAAGGTTTACATTAAAGGTTCGTTTCCGTTAATCAGTTAAGGTTTACATTAAAGGTTCGTTTCCGTTAATCAGTTAAGGTTTACATTAAAGGTTCGTTTCCGTTAATCAGTTAAGGTTTACATTATAGGTTCGTTTCCGTTAATCAGTTAAGGTTTACATTAAAGGTTCGTTTCCGTTAATCAGTTAAGGTTTACATTAAAGGTTCGTTTCCGTTAATCAGTTAAGGTTTACATTAAAGGTTCGTTTCCGTTAATCAGTTAAGGTTTACATTAAAGGTTCGTTTCCGTTAATCAGTTAAGGTTTACATTAAAGGTTCGTTTCCGTTAATCAGTTAAGGTTTACATTAAAGGTTCGTTTCCGTTAATCAGTTAAGGTTTACATTAAAGGTTCGTTTCCGTTAATCAGTTAAGGTTTACATTAAAGGTTCGTTTCCGTTAATCAGTTAAGGTTTACATTAAAGGTTCGTTTCCGTTAATCAGTTAAGGTTTACATTAAAGGTTCGTTTCCGTTAATCAGTTAAGGTTTACATTAAAGGTTCGTTTCCGTTAATCAGTTAAGGTTTACATTATAGGTTCGTTTCCGTTAATCAGTTAAGGTTTACATTATAGGTTCGTTTCCGTTAATCAGTTAAGGTTTACATTAAAGGTTCGTTTCCGTTAATCAGTTAAGGTTTACATTATAGGTTCGTTTCCGTTAATCAGTTAAGGTTTACATTAAAGGTTCGTTTCCGTTAATCAGTTAAGGTTTACATTAAAGGTTCGTTTCCGTTAATCAGTTAAGGTTTACATTAAGGTTCACATTAAAGGTTCGTTTCCGTTAATCAGTTAAGGTTTACATTAAAGGTTCGTTTCCGTTAATCAGTTAAGGTTTACATTAAAGGTTCGTTTCCGTTAATCAGTTAAGGTTTACATTAAAGGTTCGTTTCCGTTAATCAGTTAAGGTTTACATTAAAGGTTCGTTTCCGTTAATCAGTTAAGGTTTACATTAAAGGTTCGTTTCCGTTAATCAGTTAAGGTTTACATTAAAGGTTCGTTTCCGTTAATCAGTTAAGGTTTACATTAAAGGTTCGTTTCCGTTAATCAGTTAAGGTTTACATTAAAGGTTCGTTTCCGTTAATCAGTTAAGGTTTACATTAAAGGTTCGTTTCCGTTAATCAGTTAAGGTTTACATTAAAGGTTCGTTTCCGTTAATCAGTTAAGGTTTACATTAAAGGTTCGTTTCCGTTAATCAGTTAAGGTTTACATTAAAGGTTCGTTTCCGTTAATCAGTTAAGGTTTACATTAAAGGTTCGTTTCCGTTAATCAGTTAAGGTTTACATTAAAGGTTCGTTTCCGTTAATCAGTTAAGGTTTACATTAAAGGTTCGTTTCCGTTAATCAGTTAAGGTTTACATTAAAGGTTCGTTTCCGTTAATCAGTTAAGGTTTACATTAAAGGTTCGTTTCCGTTAATCAGTTAAGGTTTACATTAAAGGTTCGTTTCCGTTAATCAGTTAAGGTTTACATTAAAGGTTCGTTTCCGTTAATCAGTTAAGGTTTACATTAAAGGTTCGTTTCCGTTAATCAGTTAAGGTTTACATTAAAGGTTCGTTTCCGTTAATCAGTTAAGGTTTACATTAAAGGTTCGTTTCCGTTAATCAGTTAAGGTTTACATTAAAGGTTCGTTTCCGTTAATCAGTTAAGGTTTACATTAAAGGTTCGTTTCCGTTAATCAGTTAAGGTTTACATTAAAGGTTCGTTTCCGTTAATCAGTTAAGGTTTACATTAAAGGTTCGTTTCCGTTAATCAGTTAAGGTTTACATTAAAGGTTCGTTTCCGTTAATCAGTTAAGGTTTACATTAAAGGTTCGTTTCCGTTAATCAGTTAAGGTTTACATTAAAGGTTCGTTTCCGTTAATCAGTTAAGGTTTACTTTAAAGGTTCGTTTCCGTTAATCAGTTAAGGTTTACATTAAAGGTTCGTTTCCGTTAATCAGTTAAGGTTTACATTAAAGGTTCGTTTCCGTTAATCAGTTAAGGTTTACATTAAAGGTTCGTTTCCGTTAATCAGTTAAGGTTTACATTAAAGGTTCGTTTCCGTTAATCAGTTAAGGTTTACATTAAAGGTTCGTTTCCGTTAATCAGTTAAGGTTTACATTAAAGGTTCGTTTCCGTTAATCAGTTAAGGTTTACATTAAAGGTTCGTTTCCGTTAATCAGTTAAGGTTTACATTAAAGGTTCGTTTCCGTTAATCAGTTAAGGTTTACATTAAAGGTTCGTTTCCGTTAATCAGTTAAGGTTTACATTAAAGGTTCGTTTCCGTTAATCAGTTAAGGTTTACATTAAAGGTTCGTTTCCGTTAATCAGTTAAGGTTTACATTAAAGGTTCGTTTCCGTTAATCAGTTAAGGTTTACATTAAAGGTTCGTTTCCGTTAATCAGTTAGGGATTACATTAAAGGTTCGTTTCCGTTAATCAGTTAAGGTTTACATTAAAGGTTCGTTTCCGTTAATCAGTTAAGGTTTACATTAAAGGTTCGTTTCCGTTAATCAGTTAAGGTTTACATTAAAGGTTCGTTTCCGTTAATCAGTTAAGGTTTACATTAAAGGTTCGTTTCCGTTAATCAGTTAAGGTTTACATTAAAGGTTCGTTTCCGTTAATCAGTTAAGGTTTACTTTAAAGGTTCGTTTCCGTTAATCAGTTAAGGTTTACATTAAAGGTTCGTTTCCGTTAATCAGTTAAGGTTTACATTAAAGGTTCGTTTCCGTTAATCAGTTAAGGTTTACATTAAAGGTTCGTTTCCGTTAATCAGTTAAGGTTTACATTAAAGGTTCGTTTCCGTTAATCAGTTAAGGTTTACATTAAAGGTTCGTTTCCGTTAATCAGTTAAGGTTTACATTAAAGGTTCGTTTCCGTTAATCAGTTAAGGTTTACATTAAAGGTTCGTTTCCGTTAATCAGTTAAGGTTTACATTTAAGGTTCGTTTCCGTTAATCAGTTAAGGTTTACATTAAAGGTTCGTTTCCGTTAATCAGTTAGGGTTTACATTAAAGGTTCGTTTCCGTTAATCAGTTAAGGTTTACATTAAAGGTTCGTTTCCGTTAATCAGTTAAGGTTTACATTAAAGGTTCGTTTCCGTTAATCAGTTAAGGTTTACATTAAAGGTTCGTTTCCATTAATCAGTTAAGGTTTACATTAAAGGTTCGTTTCCGTTAATCAGTTAAGGTTTACATTAAAGGTTCGTTTCCGTTAATCAGTTAAGGTTTACATTAAAGGTTCGTTTCCGTTAATCAGTTAAGGTTTACATTAAAGGTTCGTTTCCGTTAATCAGTTAAGGTTTACATTAAAGGTTCGTTTCCGTTAATCAGTTAAGGTTTACATTAAAGGTTCGTTTCCGTTAATCAGTTAAGGTTTACATTAAAGGTTCGTTTCCGTTAATCAGTTAAGGTTTACATTAAAGGTTCGTTTCCGTTAATCAGTTAAGGTTTACATTAAAGGTTCGTTTCCGTTAATCAGTTAAGGTTTACATTAAAGGTTCGTTTCCGTTAATCAGTTAAGGTTTACATTATAGGTTCGTTTCCGTTAATCAGTTAAGGTTTACATTATAGGTTCGTTTCCGTTAATCAGTTAAGGTTTACATTATAGGTTCGTTTCCGTTAATCAGTTAAGGTTTACATTATAGGTTCGTTTCCGTTAATCAGTTAAGGTTTACATTATAGGTTCGTTTCCGTTAATCAGTTAAGGTTTACATTATAGGTTCGTTTCCGTTAATCAGTTAAGGTTTACATTATAGGTTCGTTTCCGTTTCGCTAACTTTTTGTATAAACATTTTGATGTTAATCTAAATTAGCATTATTTTAAAACTAACCTAAAGTACATAATAAATATATATTAATAGTATGGCAACAACAAAAATCCTATTTCTTTAAGTGTGATGATGACAGTATATCGTCAGTCTAGTTGTTGTTGTTGTTCCCCAGGCTGTCTGGCCGAACAGCCCCAAGGTATCGAGCAAGGCCAAGGCCATAAACGAGCGCCCCCACAAAACCCTCCCTGCTTACCACTAAAGCCTGGGTGACCGAAGCCACTCCACCAAGGCAGGGAGCTAAGGAGGGTGCGGAAACGCCCGGGAAACCAAAGCCCCACCCAAGGCCCTGTGCCCCTCAGCAATTATGAAGGGAAAGCTGAGTGGCAAGGGAAAAATGTGACGCTTTGGCTCCCAATCTGCCAACTTCTAGGTTGGCAGTAGGGAGGTCAATCCACGGAAAAGACGCCGTCACTGGAGATCTAGAAGATATAAAAGTAAAAGGAATAGTCAGAGTAAGCTATGGGTATGGCAGAGATCGCTCAGCTCTCACTCTGATAGACCAGTCTAGTTAACGATACGAGTGCAAGACAACCCATTCATGTTCTTGAAAATATATTGATCATCAAAAAGTGAGCTTTTTGTTTTTAATAAAAAAATCCCTCTCTACTTGGTCTGAGATAGGTCTTTTTGGACCTACCCTGTTTCGCTCCATTAGTATGGAGATTTTGAGATGTTACACCCCATTAGTTTGGCGATAATATGATATTTCACCCCATTAAGATGTATTTTTCTGGGCGAGTCATAGCAAGCCTGTAACTTAGAATAACTCTACAGTATGGAAATGTTATGGAAAACATGTAAACATTTAGCTTGAAAGGGGTCTGAGTGGGGTTTTTTTTTCTAGTTTGAAGGAAGTTGGTAAGGTGTTTTGTTAGCTTAAGGGACAAACTAAAATACATTGATCGCAAATAGCAAAGCAAGCAAAATCCTCAATAATAAATGAACAACATGTCATAATAACCCACAAGACGTCGGAACAGGTAGTGTCATGGGATTTGTTTTGTCTCTGAAAAGATTCCATAAATTAGTCGTTTATAACAAAATTAATGTTCAGGAAGATGTTTATCAGGTCAAGGCAGTCGAGGCTTTGTTGGTCTAAAGTCAAGATAGTTGAGTTATATGTGAGGCCCCTGGAATATACGGTTGTGGTCAAGAATTTCTGGCCAATATAATAGGAGGAACAAATATGATACACTGACGAAGACATTTGGAAAATAGATAATATACTTGCTGTGTGTAACTGGTTAACGTTCACGGTTTGGTTAATATCATCAGCAGGTGGTCATGAAGGTATTCAGGAACATCACTTAGAACTTAAAGTATAGGGTAAATTGGCGATAGGAAATGTGTTTCTGTAAAATAGTTTAGCACAACCTGGCCCGAAGTCTTGTGGGTTATTATGATATTTGGCATTTTCCAATTTCGAGCAATGTGTCTTAGTTTGTCGCTTATGCTAACAAAAACGCCTTCCCAGACTTTTGTCAGGCTTTATAAAACATAAAATAACAAACAAAATAAAAAAACGACCCCCTTCATGTTAAATTTGTACTTTTCTTCGACCTACAGTCTCGCTATCGCTCGCCCAGAAATATATCCAAGCCTTAAATGAATGAAGCGTGTTATTTTCACTAAGCTAATAGTGAAACGTCTTAAGATATTCAAACTAATTGAGTGAACATGGGAGGGCCAGAGAATATCTCCCTCGGTCCAAATAGGGTTAAGGCGGTTCGGTTATCTGTTAGTATTATTAAGGGAGGTCACCTGCTTTTTTTATCTCCTTTTCTCTCTTTCTCTGGTTTGTATCCATTTCGGCCCCAATTCAACTTACTGTTTTAAGACATTTATCTCCATGCAGGTGTCGAGTGTTTCCTGGCGAGCGATAGCGAGCCATCATTATATGGAGAAATCCGATTTCGCCGAACACATTTTTCTATCGAAATTTTTACAAAATTAGCCTGCTCTCAAAAACATTTTAAAAATTATGTTGGCTCGCTACCGCTGGCCAGGAAAAAATCGACACCTGGATGGGGATAAACGTCTTAAAACAGTAGGTTGAATGGGGCCGAATGGATACAAACCAGAGAAAGAGACAAAAAAGGAGAGAAAAAAACAGGTGGGGTCCCTTAACTTATTCATAATTCAGTATGAATATATTTATCTCTATTAGCAAGGTGTGTATACATATTTAGTCCAGTAGTCTATAAACATTCCTTTATTGGGGCTTATTTTGAAATTGTGTCCCCTCTGAAGCTATCCATGCGTGAAATGACTATAAACAGCTTACACATTATAGGAGCACTTGGATATATCAGAGCAGTTTATAGGTGCCCGCGCTATGCTATCTACACTATTGTTATTGACCGAAAAATGTAGTTGTTTTGATTACGATACTTATGTTTGGATGTGTATATGTTTGGATGTGTATGTGAGTGTGTATACATTATATATACAGTACATATATATATATATATATATATATATACAGTATATGTATATATATTTTTTTTCTATGAATACAAGCATGCATAATATATTTGTTGCGAAATTATGTGCTGTAAAACAAGTTAATATTGTTATTTATATATATATATATTTTGATATTTGAGGAGGATCACTTTATTGACAACGTTTCACTTAGAGTTATATCTGATCAAGCACTAAACGAAACGTTGACCAATAAAGTGTTCCTCTCAAGTAGTGTTTATGTTCATTATGTCAACTGTTTTGAGTTTATTTATCATAAATTCTGATAGACAAGGATAGAAATTCCCCAAGCATGTGTTGAGTACGTTGCTGACATGACGTACTTCATGCCACGTAGCAGATAGTTTCAAATATCTCTTCACTCTCATTCTTTCAGGTTTGTATGTCTTGCTATTGTTATTCGGGAAATATTGTTATGCACAGTCGCTATAATTATTAGAGGAACACAGTGACTCGGGTTATGTTGAAATCCGAATGTGGCATAATATTAATGTATATCAGGATCGCTTACAATAATACAGACCACTTATGAATAGAAGCGATTGTACTCACACCCTTACAGTTCATCATATTATTGATTTGTAATTTGCTTTCGTGTGATATATATACTTTTGAATTACATTGAGCAGGGCCAAACTAAAATATATTGCTAAAAAATGGCATAAAGAACCAAAATCCTTATTAATATTTTAACAGTATATCATAATAACTCACAACACGTCGGACCAGGTCGTGTTAAGGGGAGGCGGACCGTTTGTTTGGTCTATTAATTCATGTATTCATATATCTTTTTAGTTTCCTCCCTAGACCTCCATCAAGCTTAGAAAAACACCCCCTAGACCCCCCTTCAAGATAAATTTGTACATTTTTCGGTAGACAAATTTCCCGGCCGAAGGCCGGTTCCTCTTCAAATTGAAGGCTCGCTATCGCTCGCCAGGAAATAATCGACACCTAAATGGCACGAAAGATCTTAAAATTGACAATGAAATGGGGCGAAAGGTGTTAAAATCGCCAAACTAATGGGCCGAGCGCCTTATAATTTCAAAACTAGTGGGGCTAAACATTAGGGAGAAAGGGGTCCAGAAAAACGGTCTGCCTCCCCTTAAACGGGCAAGGTGGGATCTCTCCATGACTATTGTATTATGATACTACCACATAGTAATCAATATTGGTCCGATATATGTTGTCATATATACAGTAATACATAATCATAACCCCAAGGATAACTTGAACCGGTATCCCACGAAAGCTTTTATAGTCAACATTCGATGATTAACATTTTATAGTCAACATTCGATGATTAACATTTTATAGTCAACATTCGATGATTAACATTTTTCTGGCAACATTTGTGGAATATTTTGCACTGGTATCGGAAACTAGACTGATGGTAGATGAATTTAGGTGACCGAAATATTTGAAATGTTGACCTCATAAGCTGCCAAGCCAGTGTTGAGGATAAATGTTGAGGGAAAAAGCGCTCGTGTGATACCGGCTTTAGAGTATTACCATGCAAAAAACAAGTCCGTAGTAATATTGATACATAGCCACTTTACCTCAGACCCCAACTCCTGAAAACAATTACATTGCTTAGTTTCCTTGATAATGTGTTTTGGAAATGTGTCCAAAGCACGTAATACGTTAATAGTTTTAGCTCTAACCCTCTTTGACTCTTACATAGTCTGTGCCGGAAAGTTATTTATGTTTATTATGCATATGATACAATTTCAAAAGTAAAAAGCAAACACTCAGCAAGAATTACGATACTAAGAGGACATACCACGCCTCTTGACATTATGAAGTTGACATTTTGAGTGGGAAGGTGGGGGGGAGGGGGGGGGGGAAGGCTCCAGCATAAATGTACAATGATACTGCCCCACTTTTCAACATACACAACTGAGGCTTGGTATGGTTATATATACAATGTAAAGGTTGGTCATGGGCACAACAATATAATAATTATGTCGAGCCATTAGACTACGAGAGTATTAGACTATGAGAGTATTGTGGCTAAACCTAGCAACACCTTGTCCTTCTGATTGTTTACAGTACAGTAATGAATTGTTGAAGATGAAGAGGAGATAACAGGTGAGAGAGAGAGAGAGTTACACGGAGTTACAAGGAATAGTTAGTATCTCAGAGACCTTGCCGTTCGTTCCGGGGGGATACTTGAAGGGGAAGGAAATACATTGTTAAGTGTACTAAACTCATTACAGAGTGTTGACAAATCTATCTACTCTCTTCTTGAACTGCTCTACTGAAGATCTTTTTACAACTTCTGAGGGAAGTTTGTTTCAGGTAGAACATATTTTGTATGTGAAAATGTTCAACAAATACTAAAGCTTCAGTCACACACAGGACTTTGTCAACAAAACAGGAAAGGATAGTACAGTATAAATTGGTGCTATTCGTTTGTAAATGCAGATAATCTTGAGTTAAGAGCGAGATATTTATCTAGGTGATTTTTGAAAGCTTGCACAGCACTGCACTCAAAGACACTACTAGGGCGTCAGATCCATAAGTTTACCACTTGATTAACCCTCTCACGTTCTTGACGCAATTTTGAGCCTATTAGGGATACTTTAAAACCTTTGTTACCATCAGGGGTATTTAGAAACCTTTAGTTTAGTTACTTTAACCTCTGCAGTTGTCTTTGAGTTAGCTGGGGGCAGAAAACTAATTTTGGAGAGGAAATTATAAGAGTGAGAGAACTCTATTTATTATTGCTAATCTGGCAACCTCTGCGTCATATGGTCGTGAGAGGGTTAAAAAAGAAATGCTTGCCGCATGTAAGTGAAAAGGCTTTCCAATTATCTTACAACCATTTCCTCTAGTGTAATTTGGGTTATCAATTGTAAAGTATTTGTTGATATCCATATTGTCAATATCTTTAATCATTTTAAACACTTGAATAAGGCCCCCTCTTAGCCTACACTTTGTTAAACTAAACAGATTTAACTCTTTGAGATGTTCTTCTTCGTATGACTGGTTTCTTAGTCCTGGAATAATTTTTGTTACTCTCCGCAGTATTCTCTCCAGTTTATCTGTTATTTTGGTAATTATGTACACCAAAATTGTACACAGTATTCCAAATGAGGCGAACTAAAGAATTATATAAAGTGAAAATAAAAAATTCTGATTTGTATTCAAAAGGATCTTCCAATGAAGTCAATTATTTTGTTTGCTTTCTTAATTACTTCGAAACAGTTTTGGCTGGGTTTTAAATTACTTGATATTGTTACTCATGTCGGTTTCTTTATCAGTGTTTTGGAGTTGACTACCATTCATTGAGTAGTTTGATCTTTCATTCTTGTATCCTATATTGTAGTACTTTACATTTATTGGTATTGAAACTCATTTGCTAGGTTTGTGCCCAATTTGCTAATTTATCTAAATCGTTTTGGATCTGTTGAACATGCAAAGGAGCCACTACTGTGTTAGCTATTTTGGTAGCATCTGTAAATTTTGAAATGGTACATGAAAGATTGTTATTGATATAAATTAAAAAAAGAACAGGTCTGATCACTGATCCCTGGGGCACACCACTTGTGACATTTTTCCAGTCTGAGGCTTTACCATTTATTACTACTCGTTGCTTACGCCCATTAAGCCAATGTTCAATCTATCTAAGAACGCACCCTTCTATACCGTGATCCATTAATTTGATCAAGAGACGCTTGTGGGGTACTTTGTCGAAGGCTTTCTGGAAATTAAGGTAGACAATTTCAACGGCTTTACTTTCGTCATGCATATTAAAGGTGTGAAAAAAGTCAAGGAGATTTGTCAGGCATGAACACTTGTTTCGGAAGCCACGTTGTGAATCTTATATTATTTTCTCTTCTTCTAAATGGCTTACAAGTTTTTCTCTAATAATTGTTTCGAGCAATTTACATAAGATTGAAGTCAAGCTGATTGGACGATAGTTGCAAGGTAATTATTATTATTTTTTTTTTTTAAGATCAGAGTCATATTAGCTATTTTCCATTCATTGGGTACAATGCCACTCTGTACTATAATGTTAAAAAATAGTGTTAATGGTTTTAATATATCGTCTCTTAATTCTTTCAAAACTCTTGGAGAAATAGTATCGGGTCCATGGGTTTTATTAGACTTCAGTTTGTTTACACTATTTAGTAAATCTATTTCTGTAATGATGATATCACTTATAATGTCATTATTGTTTATTAGAGATGGTTTTGCAAGTGGAATCGAGTTCAAATCTTCTTCTGTAAAGACTAATGCAAAAAGATTATTGAGACTATTACTCATTTGGACTTCATCATCAACAAGATCTCCATTTTCATTAGTTAGTGGTCAGATTAGAGAAGTTATCACATATTTATTTTTAATAAATCCATATAATTCTTTTGGGTTTGACTTGCTTAAGCTTGCAATGCGTTTTTACACATTTGTCTTACCAAGTTTAATATTTGTTTGGGCTTCCCGTCAGAAAGTAAGATAGCTTGTCCTGTCTGAATCATTCTTTGTTCTTCTGACAGTGTTGTGAGCAGTTTGTTTGGCATGTAGATCATTCTTTTTTTCTTCGTTCCACCATTTAGGTTTAATGTTTCAAATAGAGCGTCGATTTATTATTGGGATGCAAGAATTTATGGCATTATTATTATAAATATATATATATATATATATATATATATATATATATATATATATATATATATATATATATATATATTGTAGTTTGTTTCTGTCTTTGGTTCATACTGAGTTTCCTATCTTTGTGGTGTTATTCAGTAGTATATTAATATAATATAAGACAAGAAACAAAAAAAATTCGACATGGAGAGAGAGAGAGAGAGAGAGAGAGAGAGAGAGAGCAATGTTGGGGAAGATTAGTGAAATCTATGAAGCCAGAGAGAGAGAGAGACGGAGAGAATTGAGAGTGAGACAGGCGACCTCAGAGTCAATGAAGCAGACAAGCACTTGAGAGCCGTCCTGAGGGGGAGGTAGCAAGCCAGGGAGTTACCAGAGAGAGATTGAGAGTGAGTGAGTTACGGAGTTAAACAGTTACACAGATATTCACACCACACAGACCTTGCGGTCCCTACTAGGTGATCCGTCCTTAATACTACTAGACAGGGTCAGTTTATAGAAGAAGAATAGGACAGCAAAGTAGAAGGCTCTCTCCCCACCCTCCACTCTCTACGGCTAAAAAGCCTACCGGAAAATAGGATGAAGTGTAATCATATGGGTCATGAAATAGGATGAAGTGTAATCATATGGGTCATGAAATAGGATGAAGTGTAATCATATGGGTCATGAAATAGGATGAAGTGTAATCATATGGGTCATGAAATAGGATGAAGTGTAATCATATGGGTCATGAAATAGGATGAAGTGTAATCATATGGGTCATGAAATAGGATGAAGTGTAATCATATGGGTCATGAAATAGGATGAAGTGTAATCATATGGGTCATGAAATAGGATGAAGTGTAATCATATGGGTCATGAAATAGGATGAAGTGTAATCATATGGGTCATGAAATAGGATGAAGTGTAATCATATGGGTCATGAAATAGGATGAAGTGTAATCATATGGGTCATGAAATAGGATGAAGTGTAATCATATGGGTCATGAAATAGGATGAAGTGTAATCATATGGGTCATGAAATAGGATGAAGTGTAATC
>CM064565.1:8072270-8152270 GCA_032716605.1 Paralithodes platypus | reverse complement strand
CCTCCCCCATAGTTGAAAGAGTGACAGGGCCAAAATGCCTGGACACACGGAGTTTGAAGCAATTTAAGTCATCGGAAGAGGGAAAGAATGATTTTGGGAGAGAGTTCCAGAGCTCAGCTGTTGAGTAGAAGAAAGTTTGAGAGTAACGTGATCAACGAGGATTCGAACCCGGACTATCACACACAGATTTTTAAACACCTTAACCATTACACCACCAAGACGGTTAAAGGTTTATGCACACGCGTACATGCGCATCAACATTTCTAGGATCTTTTGCACTGGAATTGTAAAATAGACTGGTGGTAGATAAATTTAGTTGACAAACTAATGTTTACAGTTTGCCTCATTAGCAACCAGACCAGTGATGAAGATAAATGTTGTAGGTTCGAAACTGCTTTATACCGTAAGCCAACATTTACAGGACTTACTACAAACTTTTATTTTGTTATTCCTACCAATTTTAAGCGTAATTCAGTTTTAACTTTAACATACAGAGCGTTTCATATATGTTCTGACTAATTTAAACTAGACTTCAAACTCAATTTAATTCTTAATTTTCTGTGGGAGAATGGAGATCCTCATAAGTTCACTGATACCTATATAGGGAAGGCTTTAGATAAAATATGTGCGAACCCCAAATCGGTAACTATTACGGTACCTCGAGATATCATTCACTTCCCGATAGTCTACACTGGTTACGTAATACGTAATACACTTTCAAAACTGCTCAGGGAATTTTACCCACAGTTCTCAATTAAAGTTAGTTTAAAATTTGGAAGTACATTGCATAAGTTTTTTAAAGTAAAAGATAGAATTCCAGTTGAATTGTCATCTTCTATTGTTCACCAATATACGTGTGCTAGCTGTAAGGCTACATATACTGTATAGGAAAAACGAAGAGACATTTGAGGACTATGAATTTATGAACGCCTTGGCAAGTCTTTTCGAACAGACCGATTTTTATCTAAGCCACTTCACATACCCTGCGTGCTACCTCTAGTTTTTGGTATGAGGCAAACTACCCTGATTACAAGTTTGGAGGTCTGGGATGTGTATGGTGACGGGCAAGGGTGGCTCCCAATATTTGTCCAAACTTATTTGGGATACCGACCAGACTCTAAGTGTTCTTGCCAGCGTAAACTTATCCGTATGATTTTATTTTATTTTTATTTTTGTCTATGTAGATGGGGTAAACAAAAGGCAAAACTGCCTGTGACGATTGGTTCCCCCACAGTTGAAAGAGTGACAGGGGAAAGATGAAGGAGTGTTCGAGCCAAAACGCCTGGACACACGGAGTTTGAACCAATTTAATCTATAGGATGAGGGAAAGATGGTTTCAGGGATTGAGTTACATAGTTCAACTGTTGAATAGAAGAAAGATTGGGAATATCGTTTCACTCTTGGGTTGGAAAGTTGCACACAGTAGGGGTTAGATTGTGTTGCAAGACAGGTGCTACGTACTCTATGTAGAGGAGGTGGTATACTCTGAAAGAGCTCTAACTAACACTGATTATTGTAATTGCGGTAGAATAGCGAGGTAAATGTAACATTTCGACGAAGAGAAAGAGATTGCAGAGTGTCAGTGAGTGGAAATGAGTTAATTAAAAGAAAGGTTTTCTTTTCTACTTTATCAAGAATGACTGTGTGAGAAGATCCTCCCCAAACAAGCGAACAATGCGCAATACATGGACGCACTGTGCCCCTGTACAGAGCAAGAAGCTGAGCAGGGGTAAAGAACACCCGAAGGTGGTTGAGCATACCTAGCTTCTGGAAAGCTGTTTTAGCAAGGGTGGTAATATGGTCTTTCCAAGAGAGAGATCAGAAGATAAAGAGATACCGAGAATACTGAGAAAAGATGAAGGGTTGATTTGTGTATTGTTGATTTATAAGAGATTGACTTGTGGGAGTTCTTGACGGGTAGATAAATGGAAAAATTGGGTTTTGGAAGCATTGAAAGCAAGATTTTCTCTGCACCAAATGGAAATAGTTGATAGATCAGAAGACAAATGTGTTATGGCTTCATCATGTGAGTTTTTGAGTGAATACTTGCTGGGGCATTCTGAAAAAACTAGTTGAACAGAGTAAGGTAGAGTCATCAGCAGATAAATGGATAGGACTGGAGATACAATTGAGAAGATCATTAATGAATATTAGAAAGAGAACTGGAGATAGGACAGATCCCTGAGGAACACCAGAGTTGATAGTTTGAGGAAGTGAAGGATGGCCATCCACACCCGCAGCTATGGAATGGCCAGAACGGAAATTAGAAATAAAGGCACAGATGGAGGGATAGAAACCGAAGGAGGGTAGTTTAGAAATTAGAGATTTGTGCCAGACTCTATCGAAGGCCTTCGATATATCTAGCGCAATAGAAAATGTTTCACCGAAGTACCAAAAGGAGGATAACCAAGAGTTAGTAAGATAATGAAAGAAGATTACCAGTAGGGCGACCCCTAAGGAAGCCAGTATGGCTTCCAGTCATCAGGCGCACTTCCCTTACCATGCTAGTTTACACATTTGCCATATCAATTCGATCATTATCTCTCCACCATACCTCAGCATTTCCCCACACACTCTATCTATTCCTGATGCTTTCCCCATCTTCACTCTTTTCAAGGCTTCACACACTTCTGACCTCCTGATCAGGCTGATCCCCACCTCCTCCTCCACTAATTCTCTTCTTCTCCCTCCCATACCCCATCCATCTATGCTTGCTGGCATTTCAACAATTCGTTGAAGTGCTCCCTTCATCTCTCGACTCTCTCTGGCTTCTTGGCTAACAATCGCCCATTCTTATCTTTTACACCCTAATTACTACTTCCCTTGCTACCATTCCAAACTTTCTTGATCTCTTTCCAGAACTTTTTTATCCACTCCCTCCATTTTACATTTAAATTCCTTCCAAATTTCTCATCTACTCATATCTTACTTTCCTTCACTACTCTCTTCACCACTTTTTTTCTCCAAGTATCTTTGACTTTTCTGTCTCTCCAAATGTTCTTCCCTCTACTACCCAACCACTCTTTATATGCTTTCTTCTTATCTTCAACAGCTAGGTTTACCTCTTCAGTCCACCATGTTGTACCCATCACTCCCCTTCCTCTTCTCCAAACTCCCTATTCCTCCTCACATGCTGCACAAATCTCATCATTAAACACTTTGCTCACCTTTTCGAAGTTAAATATGTGTATTTTAGCCTCGTTGGCTGCCGGCTCGAAATAAACCGATTATTTTTATTTATATTACACACACACACACACACACACAACATACACATATACACACAAATACATGCACAAAAACACACATACATACAAACATACACACTTACAAAAGCTCATGGAAGCACTAAAGTGACTATAATACCTTGTACACGTTAGCAAATCCAAGGACAATTATATATTCTTTGTAATTATGTTATTGAAGTCTATCGGCAGCAGCATCTACAACATAGTCACGTTGGCCTATGGGAGTAAACAGAATATCTTTATCATTGTTTCGAAATGTATTAATTCTTCTGAAAGCCTGTGTGTGTGTGTGTACATGTGTGTGTTGCTAGTTTATATAGTAAATATTTCAATTGTATAAAGTGCATGCATTCCATGCCATGATTCTTTATATATATATATATATATATATATATATATATATATATATATATATATATATACAGTATATATACTGTGTATATATATATATATATATATATATATATATATATATATATATATATATATATATATATATATATATATATATATATATATATATATATATATATATATACCCGGTATATATAATATATATAAATACATATATATATATATATATAGTATAGTACTGTATATGTAAGGTATGGCTTTCAGTAGCTAGTGGCCCTTCAAGGTTAACACGATCTGGTGCGACGTTTTAGGGGGTATTATGATTGTGTTTAATTGTTATTGATGGTAATGGTTGTTTTTGCCACTTTCAAGCAACCTATTATTTGTTTGCTCATATACGACAACACGAAAGTGTGTCAGTTTGTGTACAGTATATAAGTTTTTGTTTTAATGTTTGTGTCGATATGCGTGTTTGTGTTTTAATGTGTGTCATTATGTGTGTTTGTGTTTTGATGTGTGTGTCATTATGTGTGTTTGTGTTTTGATGTGTGTGACAGTATGTGTGTTTGAGTTTGTGTTAGAATGTGTGTGTCAGTATGTGTGTTTGTGTCTGAATGTGTGTGTCAGTATGTGTGTGTGTGTCTGAATGTGTGTGTCAGTATGTGTGTTTGAGTTTGTATTAGAATGTTTGTCAGTATGTGTGTTTGTGTCTGAATGTGTGTGTCAGTATGTGTGTTTGTGTTTTAATGTGTGTGTCAGTATGTGTGTTTGAGTTTGTGTTAGAATGTGTGTGTCAGTATGTGTGTTTGTTTTAATATGTGTGTCAGTATGTGTGATTGTGTTTTAATGTGTGTCAGTATGTGTGTTTGTGTTTTAATTTGTGTGTCAGTACATGTATGTGTGTTTGTTTTAATGTGTGTCAAAATGTGTTTGTGTTTTAATATGTGTGTCAGTATGTGTTTTTGTGTTTTAATTTGTGTCAGTATGTGTGTTTTTTTTAATGTGTGTCAAAGTATGTGTTTGTGTTTTAATGTGTGTATCAGTATGTGTGTTGGTGTCTGAATGTGTGTGTCAGTATGTGTGTGTGTTTTAATGTGTGTCAAAGTATGTGTTTGTGTTTTAATGTGTGTATCAGTATGTGTGTTTGTATCTGAATGTGTGTGTCAGTATATGTGTTTGTGTCTGAATGTGTGTGTCAGTATGTGTGTTTGTGTCTGAATGTGTGTGTCAGTATGTGTGTTTGTGTCTGAATGTGTGTGTCAGTATGTGTGTTTGTGTTTGAATGTGTGTGTCAGTATGTGTGTTTGTGTTTGAATGTGTGTGTCAGTATGTTTGTTTGTGTCTAAATGTGTGTGTCAGTATGTGTGTTTGTGTTTGAATGTGTGTGTCAGTATGTGTGTTTGTGTCTGAATGTGTGTGTCAGTATGTGTGGTTGTGTCTGAATGTGTTTGTCAGTATGTGTGTTTGTGTCTGAATGTGTGTGTCAGTATGTGTGTTTGTGTCTGAATGTGTGTGTCAGTATGTGTGTTTGTGTCTGAATGTGTGTCAGTATGTGTGTTTGTGTTTGAATGTGTGTGTCACTATGTGTTTGTGTCTGAATGTGTGTGTCAGTATGTGTGTTTGTGTCTGAATGTTTGTGTCAGTATGTGTGTTTGTGTCTGAATGTGTGTGTCAGTATGTGTGTTTGTGTCTGAATGTGTGTGTCAGTATGTGTGTTTGTGTCTGAATGTGTGTGTCAGTATGTGTGTTTGTGTTAGAATGTGTGTGTCACTATGTATTTGTGTCTGAATGTGTGTGTCAGTATGTGTGTTTGTGTCTGAATGTTTGTGTCAGTATGTGTGTTTGTGTCTGAATGTGTGTGTCAGTATGTGTGTTTGTGTCTGAATGTGTGTGTCAGTATGTGTACTTGTTTTAATGTGTGTTTGTGTTTGAATTTGTGTGTCAGTATGTGTGTTTGTGTCTGAATGTGTGTCAGTATGTGTGTTTGTGTCTGAATGTGTGTGTCAGTATGTGTACTTGTTTTAATTTGTGTTTGTGTTTGAATCTGTGTGTCAGTATGTGTGTTTGTGTCAGTATATGTGTTTGTGTCAATATATGTAATAATAATAATAATAATCGGTTTATTTCAAGCCGGCAGCCAATGGGGCTGAAAATACACAGACTTAACTCAGTATGAATCTATCTATCTATCTATATGCTCAGGCCCAATCCCCATTTTGGGGGTAGCCGACTCAAGACAGAGCAAGAACAGGGAAAACACAAAAACAACACAAAACACACATAAATTATTATGTTACACAGACAAAAAGCACAAACCCACACACATCCAGGTCACCCAGGAGAAGACCCAGAGACTCAGTATGTATAATTGGGTTTAATGTCACAGTATGTGTGTATGTTTGTGTTATAATGTGTGTTTCATATGTATTGGTGTTTTAATGTGTTAGTATGTGTGCTTATGTTTGTGTTTTAAGGTGTCAGTATGTGTGTGTGTTTGTGTTCTAATGTGTGTGTTAGTATTGTGATTGTGTTTAAATGTGTGTGTCAGTATGTGTGTTTTTGTTTTAATGTGCGTGTCAGTATGTGTGTTTGTATATGAGTGTGTGTGCCAATATGTGTTTGTGTTTGCGTTTGAAAGTATGTGTCAGTTTGTGTTTGTGTCTGAATGTGTGTGTCAGTATGTGTGTTTGTCCTTAAATATGTGTGCCACTTTGTGTGTGTGTTTGAATGTGTGTGTCAGTGTTAGTGTTTGTGTTTGTGCTTAAGTTTGTATTGGTGATTGTGTCGTCAGTGTGTGTATGCGTGTGTGTGTGTGTGTGTGTGTGTGTGTGTGTGTATGCGCGTGTGTGGGTGCCTGTATGGTGTGTGTGGATTGTAAGTGTCTGGATGTAAATGATTGTATGTGTGTGCATGACTTTGAGTGCATGCTCGTGTGTGGTGTGTGAATTATAGGTGTGGATGATGAAAGCTATCAGTGAGGACATCCTTATTGTCTTGTAGGCTACCCACCAGGTGACAGGAAGAATGGGGGTGGTGGCTGCTTCACTGTATGTTCTGTATGTGTGTGAGAGAGAGAGAGAGGGGGGTGGGGGGGGGGGTATATACGTGGGTAGTGGTGGCTGTTTCAATGAGTGTGTGTGTGTGTTGTGACAAAGATGGATTATGAGTGTGTATTAAAAAATACTGAAAGTGTGTACTTTTCAGTTTGAGTGTGCATATGTGTGCATGAGAGAGAGAGAGTGTGTGTGTGTGTGTGTGTGTTTGTGTGGGTGTGTGTAGATGGCGCTGCACAAGGTAAACACTGGTCCAGTCTTGTAACCAATGGAAGAAAAAACAGATAAAATTAGTTTCTAAAGTGAGCTTACTATCTAAAGTAACACCAAGCAGATTAAGATTATTATAAGAATCCATACAAGTATTTTTAAATAACAAAGACGAATAATTGGGATTTGAAGTTCTACTACGGTTAGCATTTAAAACCATGCCCCAATGAGTACAACAGCTAGAAATGTTTACTAAATCTATATTTATAGCATTGGCCACCTCAGCTCGATGTCTTGGTGAGGTAATAAAGGAGTACAATGACGTATCGGCAGCATAGGCCATTAAGTCATTCTCTAAAATCTGCCACATATCAGCAGTATATAATGTAAACATAACAGGTCTGAGGACACTACCCTGCGGAACACCAGAAACCACATTAACCATGAACTACATATCACATCAACAACCACAAATTGCTGCCGATTATATAAACAAAATATTTAAAATGGAATAAAAATGGTCACCTATTTTGATTTTACTTTATATACCGAAGCCGTATGGTTAAATCAATCAAAGGCAAAACTGAAGTCTAGTGATACTAATGTGGTTCCAAATCCTGCATCAAGATTAGACTGCAGCTGGTGAACCAAATAAGACAAGGCATCGCAGGTATCAACACCCTAAACTTAAAATGAGTGAATATATTTTTGTAGTGAACTTACTAAGTCTTTTTACCAGTAATTTATAAAAAATTATTTTATATAACCGGTGTTATTGAGATGGGCCTCTACTCAGATGGTAAATGAGAAGCTGGGGTACCTTTTGGAATAGCGGTTATGTCGGCAGTTCTGCAACGAAGTGGGAATTTACTGGCACAAATAAGATGTATATATAGGTTAGCCAGTTTAGGGGCCAATATAGAAGTATTATTCTTAAAAAATAAAGTAGAGTCCATACCACCATAAGCATCCAATTCTAACATATAGGACTATAATTCAGACGATCTATAGGCACACTTAGTAAAACATGGATAACAAAAAAGCACATCGGTGGCAGTTCCAAGTCCTGATGACATTATTTCCTCTGAAAGTTTTTTTTTTTTTTTTTTTTTTTTTTTTTTTTTAAAGAGACAATGAACGGAGGAAGGAAAAACACAGATACAACAAAAAGGTCCATGTGCCTAAAGGCATCCTCCATTCATAAAATGTCTGTAACAATTGGATTTAAACTTTTGTATATTGTAAGTTTGTGGAAAGCAACTCGAGGGAAGTGAATTCCAAAGAGTAGTAGTTCTAGGGATAAATGAATTTTGATAAGCAGAAGTTCTGCATTGTGGAGGAGAAAGTGTAAATTCATGGGCGCTCTCAGCTGCCCTAGTTCTACGGGGAAAAATGTGGAGAGGCGGCACAATTGAAGCAAGTTCCTCGGAACAATTGATGTGAAAATATCTGTAGAATAATGCAAGGGATGCAACGTTTCTTCGTATAGATAATGTAGGAAGGTCCTGTGTGATTGCAGGGTTATTGATTAATCTAATAGCTTTATTTTTAATTTTGTCCAACTGCCTCAATGCAACCACTCCACTTCCACCCCCCAGAGGTGAACAGTAATCCATCTGAGAACCCACATGACTTTTATATATTACGGCCAACTGCTCGTCAGTGAAGAATTCTCGAACTCTGTAGAGGAGTCCCAGTTGTTTAGAGGCATTCTTAGCAATGCTTCTAACATAATGTGTCCAGCTCAAGTTAGTAGTTAATGTTACACCGAGAATGTCAATACTAGGGGAAGTGGGAATATTTACATCATTAAAAAATATATGGGAGTCAGTGAGATTCTGTCGGTTAGAAAATTGAATGTACTTGGTTTTCTGTGCATTAAAGGAAACTAGATTATTTTGTCCCCATTCATTAACTCTAGAAAGGTCCTGGTTCAGAGAAATTGCATGAAAAAAGTTCAGCTTTCTCTATCGTATAATATACAGTATAGAGACACCATCCTCATTGTGAAGATGAGGAAATGATGAGTCATCCCCCTCCAAAAATTATATTAATTTAAAGTGGATCACCAATTATTTATTTGTGATGCATTTTTATTTTATTTTTTGTTTTGTTTTAAATATGTTCAATGTATTCAACCTGGGCTGCATAATAATTATAAGCCCTGGGCTTCAGATCTTAACCATTTATAACTCTGTCAATTACTAGGTATTTTGCTCCTGGTGATAAGCAGCTTGCTTACGAATAAAAGCATCTCGACAGGAATTGTTGAACCAAACTATATCCTATGACCTATTCTTAATTATTCTAGAAGGAATTCTCCTTGATACAATTTGGACAAAACTATCACTTATTGCAATATCAGGATCATTCGATTTGTATGTATCACCCTATGATACATCCATTATATCCTGGGGTTTATTGTTCCAATTTGCACGAGACTTGAGACAAATTCTTCTTGAG
This sequence comes from Paralithodes platypus, assembly GCA_032716605.1. Classification (NCBI taxonomy): domain Eukaryota; kingdom Metazoa; phylum Arthropoda; class Malacostraca; order Decapoda; family Lithodidae; genus Paralithodes; species Paralithodes platypus. Next base: position 8,142,942 of record CM064565.1, on the reverse strand, counting down.
GTAGTATATTTAAGAACGTTGAAATAGGTCATTAAAATAAAGCTGATAGCAGAATGGTCTGATTAACCAATTGGTAGTGAAATTCACCTCAATAACATCTGGCACATCTGAAAGTAGCAACTCTAAACAATTACCAGAGTTATGAGTCGGGCCAAAGACAATTACCAGAGTTATGAGTAGGGCCAAAGACAATTACCAGAGTTATGAGTAGGGCCAAAGACAATTACCAGAGTTATGAGTAGGGCCAAAGACAATTACCAGAGTTATGAGTAGGGCCAAAGACAATTACCAGAGTTATGAGAAGGGCCAAAGACAATTACCAGAGTTATGAGTAGGGCCAAAGACAATTACCAGAGTTATGAGTAGGGCCAAAGACAATTACCAGAGTTATGAGTAGGGCCAAAGACAATTACCAGAGTTATGAGTAGGGCCAAAGACAATTACCAGAGTTATGAGTAGGGCCAAAGACAATTACCAGAGTTATGAGTAGGGCCAAAGACAATTACCAGAGTTATGAGTAGGGCCAAAGACAATTACCAGAGTTATGAGTAGGGCCAAAGACAATTACCAGAGTTATGAGTAGGGCCAAAGACAATTACCAGAGTTATGAGTAGGGCCAAAGACAATTACCAGAGTTATGAGTAGGGCCAAAGACAATTACCAGAGTTATGAGTAGGGCCAAAGACAATTACCAGAGTTATGAGTAGGGCCAAAGACAAGTTGAGCATATTTTGATAATTTGGGAAAGTCTCAGTGAGCATGACCATGTCTGTTGCTTGGAGACACTGAGTTTATCAAATGCTGGTGATGTGCATTAAGGGGAGGTTTTTAGTGCGTTTCCTAGACTTCCATCAAGCTTGAAATTACAGCCCATTGACTCCCTTTCAAGATAAATTTGTAAATTTGTCGGTAGAAAAATGTCCCGGCCGAAGGCTGGTTCCTCGTAAATTACAGGCTCGCTATCGCTCGCCAGGAAATATCGACACCTAAATGGCACGAAAGGTCTTAAAAGTGACATAAATGAAGCGAAAGTTCTTAAAATCGTCAAACTAATGGGGCAAACATCTTAAAATCTCAAAAACAATAGGGCTAAACATGAGGGAGAAAGAAGTTAGAAAAAATATGCCTCAAGTGGAGACCTCCCCTTAAAGTCTCCCACAAACATAAACCATGATTGTGTATCTGATTTGTTAATAAATGCCATTTTAATGAGATACCAATTATAAATATTGTAACCAAGGTCAGGGTTATTACATAAACTAACTATATACAAGTTGTTCAAATGACTGGTAACTCTAACAACTTGAATCTCATAACATCCACACGTAAGTTCAGGAAGTAATGTGGCATTGTGATACAATAATGATAAACGCCTGCTACTGTAAAATAAAAATGATCATATATTAACTATGAGTATAAGTGATATACATATACACATTGATTATATATATACAGTACATACATATATACACATACATACACACATACATACGCATATACTGTATATACATACATATATATATATACATAAGAACATATAGTAACTGCGCACATGCCCGTATGCATACACGCTCACGTATGCAAACATACATACATACATACAATACTGTGCTGGTGGGCTACTAATAGGATGTAAAATCCTCGGGAGAGATTAAATGAGGGATTGCAAAAGGGTAAAAGTGGCAACGGACTGTGTAGGTCAGGTAAACCTATTAGAATGGAAGGTCAATCGTCGGAAGAAATCAAATGAGGGATTTGAAAAAGGTAAAGGGGAATCGGCCTGCGTGTCTGTACAGGTGGCGTCAGGTAAAGCCTGGTTCACACATAGACGAGTCGAGTCGGTACCTGAATCCAACACGAGTGATGAAATTTTGCTACTCGGCAATGACTCTTCAATACTCTGCAACACTTGTGTAGACTCGTGTTACACTCGTGTATACTCTCCGTGTATCGGGGTGTGTCTTGGGTACTCGCCACGTGGCCCAAAAATTTCATACATGCATGAAATTTCTTGTCCCCATCACGAGTCTGACGACGGAAATACGTGTAGACTCGTGTACATACGTGTTGACTCGTGTGAACTCGTGTTAGACTCTGCATAACTCTTCGCTACTCGTGTTTACTCGTGTAACACTCTTTGGTGATTCGTCCTCGATCGTGGACACATCGTGTTGTATTTTGTATGTCAAAATAAAATGTATGTGACTCCAGGTGTTGTTTTGCATCCAATTAATATTTATAGTTACTTTATTCATATAAGTTTCATTTACAATTTTACTTTACTCAAGTTTTAAATGAAAATAAACACCATGTGAGGAAGAGCACTTTATTGACAACGTTTCCCATATAGCTTCATCAGACCAATGCAATACACCAAAAGATTTTTCCGGTCAACAATTTCTTTTCGGGACGGAGAAGAGGGAGGGGGAGGAGGAAAGAGGGCGGGAAAATTCATGCAGAGGTCAAGTGATCAAGAAATTGTTGACCGGAAAAATCTTATGGTGTATTGCATTGGCCTGATGAAGGTATATGCGAAACGTTGTCAATAAAGTACTCTTCCTCACATGGTGTTTAGTTTCATTCTGTCTACTTTTCAAAGTATATTTTTATCACGTTATAAATTACTTGTTAACAGAGAATTAAATACTTTTTGGAATTAAGCAATTTGAAGGACATAGTTCATGGAAGAACATATAAGGGAAATATGCTGAAAATTATTATAATACTGTTATGGATATACAGATTGAAGTATATACAAAGAAAATATAATAAAGATATGTACAGTCGCGCTAATAAGTGATGTCTCGGCACCAAGTATGTTTTGATCAATAATTGGCATCAGCAATATCTAAGCTGCATTTCTTCATATCGAGTGAAATATACAAACATGGTCCTACACTTACCCACCCTTAGTCAACATCTGACAAATATTAATACATCACAGAGTAAGCCAAACATAATGACAGCTGGGACATGACTTATTAGCGCGACCGTACCTAGAAAAACATAGGAAACATATGAGACAAATATAAATATAAACATAAATATAATATATTAATGATTCTGAAACCACATAGAAAAACCTACAAAAAACTATATAAGATAAATATAAATGCATAGGCCTACATATACAGTATAGAGAGAATATAATGCATAGGCCTACATGTACAGTATAGAGAGAATATTATAATGATATTGAAAGGACTTAGAAAAACATTACCCAAATATATGAGAAAAATAAAATAAAATCATAGTAATGAATATTATCGCTGAAATATATATAGAAAATAAATGATCATGTACGAGGATTGTTAATATTGACACTCATGTTGACCCGCGTTACACTCGTGTTGATCCGTGTTACACTCGTGTTGATCCGTGTTGCACTCGTCGTGACTCGTGTTCACTCGTACCTACTCTTTGTTTTCGTACCCTGGAATTTGACCGTTATTTTTCAAATTTATGCCACTCGTGTTGGGTTCGTGTTATACTTGTGTTGACTCTCCGTTACTCGCACGGACTCTTGTATGAACACGTGTTGACTCGTATAGACTCGTGTTACACTCGTGTTGACTCGGGATTGGTTACTACTCGTGTAGTTTCTAAATTTCTAAATACCCCTGATGGTAACAAAGGCTTTAAAGCATCCCTAATAGGCTCAAAATCGCGTCATATGTCGGAGAGGGTTAATGAACCAATGTTTACGAAATTTGGTGGGCAGATAGGATATGCGCCAGGGAAGAATTAATTTAATCTAGGAGACGATCCAGAGATTTTCACAAACTTTAGTGGACAGATAGGATATGAGCCAAAGAAGAAGTGATTCAATTAAGGAGGTGATCCGGATCATATCCTGGAACCCAGATGCAGAGGAAAGTTAAGGCCCATGATATTAACCCTTTCACGCACATATGACGCAGAGATTGCCAGATTAGCAATAAGAAATAAAGTTCTCTCACTCTTATAATTACCTCTCCAAACTTAGTTTTCTGCCCACAGCTAACTCAAAGACAACTGCAGAGGTTGAAGTAACTAAACTAAAGGTTTCTAAATACCCCTGATGGTAACAGAGGCATTAAAGTATCCCTAATAGGCTCAAAATCGCGTTATATGTCGGAGAGGGTTAACCCTTTGAGTACCAGCGACGTGTGTTATATTATATTCTAGCTATATTTAGACGATATTGTGTAGTTTAGGAAGGATCTGTGGTAGTTAAAAGGATTGGTTGAGAAAGTTTGAAGACTTATTACTGCAAGAGGTCCTTCCTAAGCTGAACAAAATCGTATAATAGTTGCCAGAATACGATAAAGAAGACGTCCCTGGTACTGTACGGGTTAAGGGTAAAGAACCAGACTGTGTAGGCAGAGGCATGCACTCTACCGAGCGCCCCTTAAGTTGATATAAATATATATATATATATATATATATATATATATATATATATATATATATATATATTAGTATTGTATATTGTTAGTATTGTATTAAGGGTATGATACTGTATATAACGATTACTAAAGGTGTGTGTACAGTGTGACAAGTGTGTGTGTGTATCTGTTTTTGTGTGTGTACATCTTGATATGTGTAAGACCACTTCTCTGTGTGTGTAACTGTGTTTATTATGTGCGTGTGTGTGTTCGCGCACCCCTGTATGTGAGTGTGTATCTGTACAAAGGAAGGGGTGTATGTGTGTGTGTGTGTGTGCAACTATTTATGGGCGTGTGCATCTCTGTGTGAGTGTGTACCTGTATGTGTGGGTATGTCTGTGTGTGTGTGTGTATGTGTGTGTGTACCACCAGTCGTATAATACTTTTCTTACGCAACACCAATACTTTTCAACACATTGTTTTCCTCTAGGCGTTAAACTGAGCACCATCTCTACCACGCAACCATTTGCATAAATACCTTACTCTTTGTGTAACCACCACACCTACCACAATTACCACAACAACCACAATTACCATAACTACCATAACTACCACGATCACCATAACTGCCAATATATTAGCCATGCCTCCTACGAAGACAACGGGCACCATACTGTATGATAACGCAATCGTCGTTTTCTGTAATAAATCGACTACCTATTCATTGTTCCTTAGGGGAGCCCACCTCGCTTTTTTTCTCTTTCTCTCCCTCTCTCTTTGGCTTGTATCCATTCGGCCCCATTCAGACGTTTATCCCGATCCAGGTGTCAATATTTTCCTGGCGAGCGGTAGCAAGCCAGCATATATATATTTGTATTTTGACAGTAAGCTAAATTTGTACATTTTTCGATAGAAACATTTCTCCGGCGAAGCCGGATTTCTCCATACAATGCTGGCTCGCTTTCGCTCGCCAGGAAGAAATCGACACCTGGATGGGGATAAACGTCTTAAAACAGTTGGCTGAATGGATACAGGCAAAAAGAGGAGAGAAAGAGAAAAAAAGCGAGGTGGGCTCCCTTAACATTTATGAAGTTAATATAAATTAGCTATTCCCATCAAGTGGGTATAATTTGTCCATCACATCCTAACTATTGCAGCTACACTAACAAGATCGACTGTGTATAACCAAATACAAACTCTATAGGAATTTTGGAACACATGGAACGATTATTAAATTGAACATTTTCGAAAAAGCTTCAGTAATATGGCACTCACTACAGACGACATGTATAATATCCATGTCAGCTATGTTCAAAGGTACGACAATATATGCGAATTAATACATAAGCCTCTTATTACACGTTGATTATTGCTTATGTGCCAGTTATGTTGGAGTGTGTGTTAAGGGGGATCACCGGTTTTGTTTTTAATCGTTCTCTCCTTTTCACTCTTTCCCTGGCTTGTATCCATTCGGCCCCATTCACCCAACTGTTTTAAGACGTTTATCCCCATACAGGTGTCGATTTCTTCCTGGCGAGCGATAGCAAGCCAGCATTGTATGGAGAAATCCGGCTTCGCCGGAGAAATTTTTCTATCGAAAAATTCACAAATTTAGTTTGCTGTCAAAACAAAAATATATACTGTATATCCTGGTTCGCTACCGCTCGCCAGGAAAATATTGACATCTGGATGGGGGTAAACGTCTTAAAACAGTAGGCTGAATGGGGCCGAATATATACAAGCCAAAGAGAGAGGGAGAGAAAGAGAAAAAAAGCGAGGTGGGCCCCCTTAATTAGCCACACATTTTACAGTGTTGTACATAATCACAATCATAACAATCTGTACCACAACTGTACTACAACAAACACACCACTCACACTACCACAACTAATACATTCATCAACAAGTGTATTACAACAAACACACCACTCACACTACCACAACTAATACATTCATCAACAAGTGTATTACAACAAACACACCACTCACACTACCACAACTAATACATTCATCAACAAGTGTATTACAACAAACACACCACTCACACTACCACAACTAATACATTCATCAACAAGTGTATTACAACAAACACACCACTCACACTACCACAACTAATACATTCATCAACAAGTGTATTACAACAAACACACCACTCACACTACCACAACTAATACATTCATCAACAAGTGTATACAACAAACACACCACTCACACTACCACAACTAATACATTCATCAACAAGTGTACTACAACAAACACACCACTCACACTACCACAACTAATACATTCATCAACAAGTGTATTACAACAAACACACCACTCACACTACCACAACTAATACATTCATCAACAAGTGTATTACAACAAACACACCACTCACACTACCACAACTAATACATTCATCAACAAGTGTATTACAACAAACACACCACTCACACTACCACAACTAATACATTCATCAACAAGTGTATTACAACAAACACACCACTCACACTACCACAACTAATACATTCCTCAACAAGTGTATTACAACAAACACACCACTCACACTACCACAACTAATACATTCATCAACAAGTGTACTACAACAAACACACCACTCACACTACCACAACTAATACATTCATCAACAAGTGTATTACAACAAACACACCACTCACACTACCACAACTAATACATTCATCAACAAGTGTATTACAACAAACACACCACTCACACCACCACAACTAATACATTCATCAACAAGTGTATTACAACAAACACACCACTCACACTACCACAACTAATACATTCATCAACAAGTGTATTACAACAAACACACCACTCACACCACCACAACTAATACATTCATCAACAAGTGTACTACAACAAACACACCACTCACACTACCACAACTAATACATTCATCAACAAGTGTATTACAACAAACACACCACTCACACTACCACAACTAATACATTCATCAACAAGTGTATTACAACAAACACACCACTCACACCACCACAACTAATACATTCATCAACAAGTGTATTACAACAAACACACCACTCACACTACCACAACTAATACATTCATCAACAAGTGTATTACAACAAACACACCACTCACACTACCACAACTAATACATTCATCAACAAGTGTATTACAACAAACACACCACTCACACCACCACAACTAATACATTCATCAACAAGTGTACTACAACAAACACACCACTCACACTACCACAACTAATACATTCATCAACAAGTGTATTACAACAAACACACCACTCACACTACCACAACTAATACATTCATCAACAAGTGTATTACAACAAACACACCACTCACACCACCACAACTAATACATTCATCAACAAGTGTATTACAACAAACACACCACTCACACTACCACAACTAATACATTCATCAACAAGTGTATTACAACAAACACACCACTCACACTACCACAACTAATACATTCATCAACAAGTGTACTACAACAAACACACCACTCACACTACCACAACTAATACATTCATCAACAAGTGTATTACAACAAACACACCACTCACACTACCACAACTAATACATTCATCAACAAGTGTACTACAACAAACACACCACTCACACTACCACAACTAATACATTCATCAACAAGTGTACTACAACAAACACACCACTCACACTACCACAACTAATACATTCATCAACAAGTGTACTACAACAAACACACCACTCACACTACCACAACTAATACATTCATCAACAAGTGTATTACAACAAACACACCACTCACACTACCACAACTAATACATTCATCAACAAGTGTATTACAACAAACACACCACTCACACCACCACAACTAATACATTCATCAACAAGTGTATTACAACAAACACACCACTCACACTACCACAACTAATACATTCATCAACAAGTGTATTACAACAAACACACCACTCACACCACCACAACTAATACATTCATCAACAAGTGTATTACAACAAACACACCACTCACACCACCACAACTAATACATTCATCAACAAGTGTATTACAACAAACACACCACTCACACCACCACAACTAATACATTCATCAACAAGTGTATTACAACAAACACACCACTCACACTACCCACAACTAATACATTCATCAACAAGTGTATTACAACAAACACACCACTCACACCACCACAACTAATACATTCATCAACAAGTGTATTACAACAAACACACCACTCACACTACCACAACTAATACATTCATCAACAAGTGTATTACAACAAACACACCACTCACACACTACCACAACTAATACATTCATCAACAAGTGTACTACAACAAACACACCACTCACACTACCACAACTAATACATTCATCAACAAGTGTATTACAACAAACACACCACTCACACTACCACAACTAATACATTCATCAACAAGTGTATTACAACAAACACACCACTCACACCACCACAACTAATACATTCATCAACAAGTGTATTACAACAAACACACCACTCACACTACCACAACTAATACATTCATCAACAAGTGTATTACAACAAACACACCACTCACACTACCACAACTAATACATTCATCAACAAGTGTACTACAACAAACACACCACTCACACTACCACAACTAATACATTCATCAACAAGTGTATTACAACAAACACACCACTCACACTACCACAACTAATACATTCATCAACGAGTGTACTACAACAAACACACCACTCACACTACCACAACTAATACATTCATCAACAAGTGTATTACAACAAACACACCACTCACACTACCACAACTAATACATTCATCAACAAGTGTACTACAACAAACACACCACTCACACTACCACAACTAATACATTCATCAACAAGTGTATTACAACAAACACACCACTCACACTACCACAACTAATACATTCATCAACAAGTGTACTACAACAAACACACCACTCACACTACCACAACTAATACATTCATCAACAAGTGTATTACAACAAACACACCACTCACACCACCACAACTAATACATTCATCAACAAGTGTATTACAACAAACACACCACTCACACTACCACAACTAATACATTCATCAACAAGTGTATTACAACAAACACACCACTCACACTACCACAACTAATACATTCATCAACAAGTGTATTACAACAAACACACCACTCACACTACCACAACTAATACATTCATCAACAAGTGTATTACAACAAACACACCACTCACACTACCACAACTAATACATTCATCAACAAGTGTACTACAACAAACACACCACTCACACTACCACAACTAATACATTCATCAACAAGTGTATTACAACAAACACACCACTCACACTACCACAACTAATACATTCATCAACAAGTGTACTACAACAAACACACCACTCACACTACCACAACTAATACATTCATCAACAAGTGTATTACAACAAACACACCACTCACACTACCACAACTAATACATTCATCAACAAGTGTACTACAACAAACACACCACTCACACTACCACAACTAATACATTCATCAACAAGTGTATTACAACAAACACACCACTCACACTACCACAACTAATACATTCATCAACAAGTGTACTACAACAAACACACCACTCACACTACCACAACTAATACATTCATCAACAAGTGTATTACAACAAACACACCACTCACACTACCACAACTAATACATTCATCAACAAGTGTACTACAACAAACACACCACTCACACTACCACAACTAATACATTCATCAACAAGTGTATTACAACAAACACACCACTCACACTACCACAACTAATACATTCATCAACAAGTGTACTACAACAAACACACCACTCACACTACCACAACTAATACATTCATCAACAAGTGTATTACAACAAACACACCACTCACACTACCACAACTAATACATTCATCAACAAGTGTACTACAACAAACACACCACTCACACTACCACAACTAATACATTCATCAACAAGTGTATTACAACAAACACACCACTCACACTACCACAACTAATACATTCATCAACAAGTGTACTACAACAAACACACCACTCACACTACCACAACTAATACATTCATCAACAAGTGTATTACAACAAACACACCACTCACACTACCACAACTAATACATTCATCAACAAGTGTACTACAACAAACACACCACTCACACTACCACAACTAATACATTCATCAACAAGTGTATTACAACAAACACACCACTCACACTACCACAACTAATACATTCATCAACAAGTGTACTACAACAAACACACCACTCACACTACCACAACTAATACATTCATCAACAAGTGTATTACAACAAACACACCACTCACACTACCACAACTAATACATTCATCAACAAGTGTACTACAACAAACACACCACTCACACTACCACAACTAATACATTCATCAACAAGTGTATTACAACAAACACACCACTCACACTACCACAACTAATACATTCATCAACAAGTGTACTACAACAAACACACACCACTCACACTACCACAACTAATACATTCATCAACAAGTGTATTACAACAAACACACCACTCACACTACCACAACTAATACATTCATCAACAAGTGTACTACAACAAACACACCACTCACACTACCACAACTAATACATTCATCAACAAGTGTATTACAACAAACACACCACTCACACTACCACAACTAATACATTCATCAACAAGTGTACTACAACAAACACACCACTCACACTACCACAACTAATACATTCATATGGATGGATTTTTAAGTCACTAGGAGTTGGGATACATACATAATCAGAATTTGTGTTTTCAATTGATTTTATTATTAACTTGGATTTATGGAATTTTGGAAGGCCATAGAATAAACTGGTCTTATACTCAAAGTTTGTTAAATATTGCATTTCTTTCTTAGTCAGGCAATTCTTGTATTTATCAAGTGTAGTTTTAATTTTATACATGGTTGTTTTGTCAATGTTAGTAGGGATCTCCTTATATGTATCTCTGTCATTTAATATATTCATAACATTATTGATATAAAATGCAGTGTCCATTACGACAACGGCAGAACCTTTATCAGCCTCTTTAATGGTAATGTCAGCTCTATTAGATACATATTTAATTGCATTGCGCTCAATAAAATTTAAGTTATGTTTTGTTTTTGTATTGGTTTGTGTAGAGTCTATAGTTTTGCAAATATTAAGAGAGTTTATTGCTGTATCAAGTGTGGGATTACGGCCACTACTAGGTTCCCAAAAGGATTGTGATTGAACTATAGAAGGATTCTCTGTTATTGTATCATGAAAGAGTTCCCTTAGGCGGTGTTTTTCTAAGCTTGATGGAGGTCTAGGGAGGTAACTAAACAAAAATATATGGATAAATTAATGAATAGACCAAACAAACGGCCAGTCTCCCCTTAACCTATTGTATTGTATGTGTTTCAGAGGTGGCTGGTGGTAGCGAGGGTGTGGAGGAGGTACGGAAGCTAACACCCATACTCCTGGACCTCTGTTATAGTCCCATCATCAATAAAAGTAAGTCCTAGAACATGTTTACTAAGCTTAACCCTATTTGGTCCCAGAGGAGTCTATGTGGATCTCCCTTGTTTCGCTACATTAATATGGAGATTTAAAGATGATTCACCCCATTAGTTTGGCGATAATATGACGCCTCATCTAATTCAGATGTCGATTTTTTTCTGGACAAGCTTGTAATTTAGGAGAAATCAGCCTTCGCGGGAACATTTGTCTATCGAATAATGTACACATTTTTCTTGAAGAGGGTCTAGGAGGGCATTTTTTTCGTGTGAAGGAAGTCTGGGAAGACGTTCTTGCTAGGCTAGCCGAGCAGGGGTCTCCAAACATTTTAGTTGATTGACCTCTTGTTGGAAAATATGAGCATTCATCGGCCACCTAGGGCCTAGCATTTATTATGTATAAATAAATAAATATATATATATTGTATGCAGTATATACAGTATATATATATATTTATGTTAGTAAAGAAAGGTAATCAATTTTCAATAATACATACGAGGTTGAAAGAAATGGCAATTTCTGCGTTGGAAATGTTATTATTCAAAGTTTCCAGGTCTCTGATGAGTTTTCGGTGGGTGGCAGGAAGTAGATGAATGAGATGAGCAAAATTCATGGTGGTACAGGGTTACATAAATGTACATGATGATACAGGATCATCCTGCATCATCATGTACATTTATGTAACCCTGTACCACCATGAATTTTGCTCATCTCATTCATCTACTTCCTGCCACCCAGCGAAAACTCATCAGAGACCTGGAAACTTTGAATAATAAAATTTCCAACGCAGAAATTGCCATTTCTTTCAACCTCGTATGTATTAAAGAAAAAAAGAAAAAAAAAAAAAAAAAAATATATATATATATATATATATATATATATATATATATATATATATATATTCAGAATGGAAAAGAGAAGGGAATATATTTATATATATATATATATATATATATATATATACGGTATATATATATATATATATATATATATATATATATATATATATAAATATATATATATATATATATATATATATATATATATATATATATATATATATATGTGTACTGTATATATGTATATATTCCCTTCTCTTTTCCACTCTGAAGTCACCGCTGCCATTTCTTCCTCTGACAAAACTGAACTCTTCCCTCAACCTTTCGCTAAATCTCCACCTTAGATGATTCTGGTGCTATTCCTCCCTCTTCACCCCCCTCTCACTTATTTATGCCTAATATCATAATTTTTTCTCAGGATGTACTTTCTGCCCTCTCTGGGCTAAATACTAAGAATATAAACGGGCAGGATGTGTTCCTCCTGTTTTACTCAAAAACTGTTCATCTGTGCTGATTCCGTGAAACAGCAAATTTTTTCATCTGTATGTTTCCTATATCATCTTTCCTTCTTGCTGAAAGTTTGCTCTCATTCAACCTGTCCCAAGGAAGGGTGACTGCTCTCAACCCTCAGGGTTGAGACCCCCTAACTATTATTCTATCTATCTATCTATTGCCTGTGACGCCGTGATCCCCGAAGGGGTGGCCACGAACGAACCGCCCCATGCACCTCTGTCCCCAGTCAGTCGACGCCCCTCCCCCCAACCAGCACCGCCTTCGTTCATGTACTTCCTCACTCCATCCTTCCACCTCTCATTCGGTCTACCTCTCCCTCTCTGTCCCTCCACCTCGCTCTCGTACACCCTCTTAGTTATTCTCTCGCTTCATACGTTCCATATGGCCGAACCATCTCAAGTTGTTCCTTTTCACACTTTCCAGCACATCTACCTCCACACCACACCTTCTTACTTCCTCATTAGTCTGTCTATCTCTCCATGTAACTCCACACGCACTTAAGTAATTCATTTCCACTGCTCTCACTCTTGGTCTGAGTCTCTCAACCAACGTCCATGCTTCGCTTCCGTAAATCAGTGTCGGGATTACCACACTGTCATGCAAAGACTTCTTCACTTCCATACTGACCACCCTATTTCTAGTTACTGCTTTCAGCGTTCCTACAACCCTCTTCCCCTGTTGTACCCTCTCCCCCACTTCTTCATCCATAGTCCCATCTTTACTCAACACACTGCCCAGATACTTAAAAGAGTTGACGATCTCCATAGCCTGACCGTTCAGCTTCACCTCACACTCTGTGACTTCACCCCTTTCGAAGACCATAACCTTGCTCTTCCCCGCATTTACCTTCAAATTCCGTTTTTCGCACACTGTTCCAAACTCATTTACCAGACCCTGCAACTCCCATTCATTATCACTCATCAGAACTGTATCATCCGCAAACAGCAGTATAGGTAGCTTCCACTCATTTCCCTCCCTTTTCAGGGATACACCAACATCCACTGCTCTTGATAGTATTTCTTTCATGACTCCATCCATATATACAGTAAACAACCACGGGGACATCACACACCCCTGTTTCAAACCAACATTCAGGTCAAAGAACTCGCTCTGCTCACTCTCCACACGTACTGCCGCCTTTGCACCCTCATACATGCTCTTCACTGCTTTCAGCAACTTACCATCTACTCCGTATATTCTAAGTACTTTCCACAAACCTTCTCTATCCACTCTGTCATAGGCCTTCTCCAAGTCCATAAAGGCAACATACACCTTTTGTTTCTTCTCCAGATATTTCTCCACAACACAATTCAGGGTAAAAATCTGATCTACACTATCATTCAATTGTTTTAATTTCTTGCATTTCTGAATTAAAAATGTCTTAAGCATTTGACTTCCCATAATGTACTCTCATATAGCCGTACTGGCGATCTTCTTTCTTATATTATTAACTCTTGGTCTTCTCCTTTTGGGACTTCGGTGAGACTTTTTCTTTTGCGCTAGACATATCGGAATCCTTCGATAAAGTTTGGCACATATCTCTAATCTTCAAACTACCCTCCTTCGGTTTCTATCCCTCCATCTGTGCATTTGTCTCTAATTTCCTTTCTGGTCGTTCCATAGCTTCAGTTGTGAATGGCCATTGTTCACTTCCTCAACCTATCTACTCTGGTGTTCCTCAGGGTTATGTCCTGTCTCAAATTTTCTTTCCATTATTCATAATAATCAGTGTTCCTCAGAGCTCTCCCAGTATATACCACCTCCTCTACGTAGGGCACGTGGTACCCGTCTTTCAACACAATCCCACCTCTACTCTGTACAACTCTCCAACCCATGAGTGAAACGTTACTCTCAGACTTTCTTCTAGCCAACAGCTGAGCTCTGGAACTCTCTCCCAGAATCGGTCTTCCCCTCTTCCTATGATTTAAATTGCTTCAAACTCCGTGTGTCCAGGCATTTTGGCTCGAACGTCCCTTGGTTTTGGCCCTGTCACTCTTTCAACTCTGGGAAAGGCACTCGCTACAGGCAGTTCTGCCTTTTGCCTCCCTCACTCCCATATACAAAAAGAAAACGAAAGCCACCTTACCTCAGTGTGCAATTTGTTTCATCATTCTTTCCACATAGATTTTCAAACAGGTGTGAGTTGAGGGGATGTTTTAATCTTATTTATGGACCTGATACACATTTATGGACCTGGTACACATTTATGGACCTGATACACATTAATGGACCTGATACACATTTATGGACCTGGTACACATTTATGGACCTGGTACACATTTATGGACCTGGTACACATTTATGGACCTGGTACACATTTATGGACCTGGTACACATTTATGGACCTGATACACATTTATGGACCTGGTACACATTTATGGACCTGGTACACATTTATGGACCTGGTACACATTTATGGACCTGGTACACATTTTTTTATGACACCATGAAGTTCATCACTGAGTTTTTTGGCTCCATATGCCTGATCGACCCTCAATCAACATTCTAGCATTTATCGACCTCTTTTTAACCCCAGCAAGCATATATCGAACCCGCTTTGACCCCCAGGCATTTATTGACCCCCTGGAGCGTC
The DNA here is from genome assembly GCA_032716605.1 of Paralithodes platypus. Lineage (NCBI taxonomy): Eukaryota > Metazoa > Arthropoda > Malacostraca > Decapoda > Lithodidae > Paralithodes > Paralithodes platypus. Next base: position 8,127,070 of record CM064565.1, on the reverse strand, counting down.
ATATCGACCCCTAGGGTTCGATATTGACCACTTTGGGGACCCGTGGGCTAGGTGATAAACTAAAATATATTACTAAAAAATGGCGAAGTCAAGCAAAATCCTCAATATTTATTTAACATAATATCATCATAGCCTTTGAGACTATGGACCAGATAGTGTTAAGTATTTGCGTGGCTATTTTATTTTAATGTTTGTTTATTTCACTGCATGATCGTGGTTGCAATTTTGGTTTTGTGTTAGGCCTTTCCAGATAAGAGGACGCGTTACTTTATTTTATTCTGGTTGTTGGTAGACGATTTTGTACCGTTTAGGAAGGAATTAAGAGAGCCAGAGTGTTTAGGAAGGAATTAAGAGTGCCAGAGTGTTTAGGAAGGAATTAAGAGTGCCAGAGTGTTTAGGAAGGAATTAAGGGAGTCAGAGTGTTCATTGAGATAGATTTCACCCACTTCACACATTTGACTCCCAGAGGACCTTCCAAACCTGAGTAAAATCATCTAATGTCTAATGAGTAAAGTGAAACGGTATCCTCAAAGGCTGAATTAAAGATTTGGGTGTTATATTTTTCTTTTCTTTTTTAAGGGAGGAGGGCCCGGTTTTCTGGACTACTTTCTCCCTCATGTTTAGCCCCATTAGTTTTCAGGTGTTAAGATGTTTACCCCATTAGTTAGTCGATTTTAAGGCTTTTCACCCTATTTCTTCGTCAATATTTAGATCTTTCGTGCTATTTAGGTGTCGATTTTTTCCCTGGCGAACGATATTGAGCCTGTAATGTTGGAAGAACCGGCCTTCGGTCGGGACATTTTTCTACCGAAAAATGTACAAATTAATCTAGAAGGGGGATCTAATGGATGTTTTTTTTTTTTTTAATTTGATGGAGGTCTAGGGAGGAAACTAGAAAAATAATGAATACATGCAAAAATCGCCCAAAAAGTGACCATCAGTGAGGTAGGTATTGTATAGCTATTTTATGTTACCTCGTGTCTACTTTCACTGTGACTTCGGTGGTGTATTATTATGCGGTCTATAACACTGGAGGTGCACTGAAAACAAAACGTAAATTACTTCTATCGATAACCGTATTCACGATAACGTCTTCTTAAGATGGTGGTTCTCGCTTTGTCTGGACCCCCTTCTCCTTCATGTTTAGCATATTAGTGTTGAGGTTTTAAGACGTTCGTTTCGTTAGTTTGACGATTTTGAGACCTTTTGCCTCATTTTGTTTTCAATATTAAGACCTTTTGTGCCATTTAGGTGTCAATTATTTCCTGGCGAGCGATAGCGAGTCTCTAATTTTAGAAGAAACCGGCCATCGGCCGGGACATTTTTCTACCGAAAAATGTACAAATTTATCTTAATAGGGGGTCTAGGGGGTGGTTTTCTAAGCTTGTTGGAGGTCTAGCAAGAAAACTAAAGAAAATATATAAATATATATACCAAAAAACAAACACTATTGTATTGTATAATACCTCTAAAAGACAGTAAATAACTAGTAATAGTCAGTTATACAGTATATGCCTGTGGCCGTTAATATTACGGTATAAGGGTACAATTGGACGATAGTTACTAGGTAAGCATTTGCTGCCTTTTTTTTAATATCGGAGTTACGTTAACGTTTTGGCTTTGCGTCGTAGATCTACAAATATCACTTTATTTTCATGGGTGTCAGAGATTTTTAATTTATCATGAGCATTCTTCTTATCAATGGGTTAAGGAGTAGAAGGAAGACGGCAAGGAGATTTGTATTTCAATCCATGTATTCCAGCGTTAGGAAAACTACTAAATAGAGTATTAATGGTAAAAGTATAACAGTAGTGCTGGTAGACAGCTTGCTATAGCGGGAATGTCATGGTGTACACTGCCTGCTAAAACACCACCCACAGTTTTTAGTAATTTATTCATTCAAAGCTTTTATTGTCTCCATTTATTCGGGTTTTTCCCCTTATATTAAGCTTGCATCAATGTACTTTCTGTGTGTTCCCCTTCGTAATTGTCTTAACAAAGCTTTAATGTCTAGTATTTGTATTATGGTTTTCATTAGACAATTATATATGTGTTATTATTTTAGTTATTGTAATTTGTGTTGTATTATTACAGTTGTACATTCACCAATACATTTACTTTTTTCTATGCATGTCTTTATAAAAAATTTGCGTCTTAAGTATCTTTGGTGTTATACTGTATATTATTTAGAAAACTTAGCCTTTTGTTTCCTCCTATCCTTTTTATGTTTCAATTTAACATAGTTTGCCTTTTCTTTTAGTTTTCATGTTTTATTTGTCCTGTTTTCTTTAGCCTTTGGTCAGCTTTCGAGTGATACTGGCAGTGATACAGAAAAAGGAAACTGGACTATCTTACAGGTAAATATGAGTGCATCTTACATGATTAAAATGCTTATCTAGATAAATTGTTCGATTGATAGATAGGCAAATATGGAAGAATATGAAATATGAAAATTAAGAAACAACACACACACACACACACACACACACACATAATATATATATATATATATATATATATTTATATATATATATATATACTGTATATTTATACATATATATATATATATATATATATATATATATATATATATATATATATATATATATATATATATATATATATATAATATAAATAGCTTAACTCAGAGCCAGAAGGGCGCAAGTGCCGCCGCGCGGGATCATCGGAAAAAGGCCTGTGTGGGCCCTGGTATCCTTAAATCCATTCTGATGTACTGGCGCTTGGGGCCTTCTGGTTCTGAAAGCCCTATAGAACCAGAAGGCTGCAAGAGCCACTACATGAGGATTGGATTCACGGATTCCAGGCTTGCACAAGGCATCTTTCGGACGTCCCTCGTGGCGGTACTTGCGCTCTTCTGGCTCTGAGCTCCTCAATTATATTGAGTTACTGAACAATATTAATCTTCGTAGTCCAGCATTATTTTTCCAATTGTAACTGGTTGAATATTCAGATACTTTTTTGTATATAATGTAGTTTTATATCATTAATTAACGAAACATTGTTGTACCATGCAAGGGGTAGTAATAAGAATGTCTATCGATTTGTGTACATTTCATTTAATAATTATAGCCTATATTTTCATCATTGTTGGTCTTGCTCTGTGCACTGTTTATTATATAGAAACAAAGTGTCTCTATATACTTATACAATTATACTTCATAAATGTTTCTGTTGATTTCGAATGTTAAGTTTTCTCTTCCAGTTTTGTTTTATTAAGAAGCAACAATAAGCTAAATAAAAAGATTTTATATCAAGGCAAGCTAAGTAAAATGAGATTGTATATGCAGTATGTATATATATATATACATATACCGGTATAATATATATATATATATATATATATATATATATAAATATATATATATATAATATATACAGTATATATATATTATATATCTATATATATATATATATATATATATATATATATATATATATATATATATATATATATATATATATATATAGTATATATATATATATATATTTGTTTATTTATTAATTTTTCATTTATATATATACATTGTATATTTCCCCCCTGATAATGTTGTCATGATACTCCAGAGTGAGTTAGTGAGCCAAACATTGGTGTGAGTGATATATTATGTTGTTATACAGCGGGCGGGTATTGGTGTGAGGTAACGTTAGATACTCCAGAGTGAGTTAGTGAGCCAACATTGGTGAATATTACAAAGTACAGAGGATATCAAGCAACAACAGATCTAGTGACCCTTCTAGGTTGCTTGTCCTCCAAAACACTGAGGATCAAGTGTCCAACCAGTGGTTTAGAGTGGGTAAGGGAACATTGGAAAGGGAATTACTGCCCTGGAACTAATGTCCGTGGCAGGATTAGGAAGTTAGTAGGGGACAGATGGGTTAGTAACTGAGGGGGGCATAAAATAAAGTTATTCATTTACAAACGCAGTCAGTCGCGGGTTTGATGCGAGATATTTGTCTAGGCGGAGTTTAAATGAATCAACGGTGATGCAGTCTATAACGTTTCGGGGAAGCCCATTCCACAAGTTGACAACTCGATTGAAGAAGAAATTCTTAGATTCGTGTGAGTTAAAAGATTTACCAATAATTTTGCAACCGTTTCCCCGCATGTAATTACATTGGTCGATAGTGAAGTACTTACTACAGTTCATATTGTCGATGCCTTTGATGATTTTGAACACTTGAATTAAGTCACCTCTTAATCTGCGCTGGGTTAAAGGAAATAGATTTAATTCTCTAAGACGCTCTTCGTATGGTTTGTTCTTTAGGCTAGGTATCATTTTGGTAACTCTACGTTGAACTCGTTCTAGCTTGTTTATATCTTTTTGGTAATAAGGGCACCAGGATTGAACGCAGTATTCCAGAAGAGGGCGGACTAAGGAATTGTAAAGGGTTAGGATAATTTCTTTGGATTTATGCTCAAATGACCTGCCTATAAAGCCAATTATTTTGTTTGCCTTCTTAACAACTTCTGAACATTGTTGACTCGGTTTTAGGCTACTCGATATTGTTACTCCCAGATCGGTTTCTCTGTTTACATTCTTAAGCTGAGTGCCATTCATCGAATAGTTTGCTTTCTCATTTAGGTATCCGATATGTAGTACTTTACATTTATCCGCATTGAAACTCATTTGCCAAATTTGGGCCCAACATGACAATTTATCTAGATTGTGTTGCATATCGTCAACTTGTTCTTTTGAGAGTACGCTATTTGCAATTGTTGTATCGTCAGCAAATTTTGAGATTGTACAGGTGAGGCCCTCATCTATGTCGTTGATGTAAATTAGAAAGAGAATTGGTCCTAGTACCGATCCCTGGGGTACCCCGCTACTTACATTGGTCCATTTAGATGCCTTACCGTTTATGACTACTCTTTGCTTTCTGTCGCTGAGCCAATTTTCTATCCATTTCAACACACCGTCTTGTATTCCATGCGCTTTTAGTTTTAGCAGTAAACGTTTGTGGGGAACTTTGTCAAAGGCCTTTTGAAAATCAACGTATATAATATCTACAGATTTACTCTCATCGTAGAGGTTGAGGATATCGTGGAAGAAGTCTAAGAGGTTTGTTAAACAGGAACGTTTTTTACGAAAGCCGTGTTGAGTATCTTTAAGTATGTTATTTTCCTCTAAGTGATTTACGAGTCTGTCTCGTATGACCGTTTCTAGCATTTAACATACAACTGAGGTTAAGCTAATTGGACGATAGTTACTGGGTAGGGATTTGCTGCCTTTTTTTGAATATCGGTGTTACGTTGGCTAGCTTCCACTGATCAGGCATAGTTCCAGACTGCAAGGATTTATTGAATAGTAATGTCAGTGGTTTGGAGAGCTCATCCTTAGCTTCCTTCAGAACTCTAGGCGAGATTGTATCAGGTCCAGGCATTTTATTTACCTTGAGTTTATCTAAACAATTCAATACTTCTCTCTCTGTAACGGTGATATTGCTTAGAACATCTGAATTATCAATCTGAATCGGCGATGGTGTAGGGATATCACTGAGGTCTTCTGTTGTAAAAACTGATGCAAAGAAGGTATTGAGGGCATTACTCATTTGTACTTCGTCTTTGGTGTATTCTCCATTTTCATCGACTAACGGTCCAACAGTTGAAGTAACTACTTTTTTCTTTCTGATATAACTATAGAATTCTTTCGGGTTTGTTTTACTTTGATTCGCAATATGTAACTCTAAGGTCTTTTTACTTTGCTCAATTAACTTTTTGGCTTTGCGTCGTAGCTCTACAAATTTCACCCGTTCTTCGTCATTTTGTGAGGATTTTAATCTATCATTAGCAAATTTTTTAGCAAGCAGGCAGTTTGAAATATCTTTATTCCACCATTTGGGCTTATTATTATGGCCTGGACGCCGTATTTTCGATGGTATGCAGTCTTGCACTGCTTTTAGGTAAGTGGTTTCGAATAACTTCCAAGATGTATTTATGTCGTTATTGTTAATTAAAAAGCTCCAGTCAGTTTCTTTAAACATAGCTCTAAGTTTATGGAAGTTTGCTTTCTTGAAATTAGGGACTTTTTCGATGCTACTATTTGGTTCGTTACTAGTAAACTTTAAAGTGAAAGTTATCGTACGATGGTCGCTGTTACTGAATTCATCACCAACATTCAAATTCTCTATTAATTCTTCTTTTGTTGCAAGTACAATGTCAAGAACGTTATTACCACGGGTCGGCGTTCGAACAAATTGATAAAGCGAACTCTCTTGCAAGTTCGTATACAAGTCATGTCCGGAGTGTGAAGTAAGAGTATCGCCCCACTTGGTCACAGGTAAATTAAAGTCGCCAAAAATTAGGGTATCTTGTGAGTTACTTACATCTGCAATTTGTTCGTAAATTTCTCGGTCAGTTTGCACTGATTGAGCTGGAGGTCTGTATATTAATGCAAGTATTATTTTTGTACCTTTATTATTCTTTATTAGCACAAAAGATGCGTCGACGTTCACAATTTGAGGTTTTGACAAGAGGGTAGGGTTAAGACTTTCTTTGATATAAAGTAAAACGCCACCTCCATTTCGATTTATTCGGCTTTTCTCAAACATTACATAACCGGGAAGTGCATACTCTGCTAAAAAGTCTCTATCTTCTGTATTGAGCCAAGATTCTGTTATGCCAATCACATCATAATTTTCTGTAAACACTAGCTCCTCTAAATCTGAAAATTTATTGCGTATGCTACGAGCGTTTGCATAGAAAACCTTTAAATTTGTTATTTTAGAACTCACGGAACGCTCTTTAATAATATTTTTGGTTCTTGTCGGATCTACATTTATGTTCATGGCTGTCCTCGGTTATTATGTTGTTATACAGCGGGCGGGTATTGGTGGTAACGTTAACGACTGGTGGGAGAACGTTGATAGTGAGTGTGGTGAGTTACTCAAGATAATACAACACATTATATTGTTATTATGTTGTTATACAGCGGGCGGGTATTGGTGGTAATGTTAACGACTGGTGGGAGAACGTTGAGAGGGAGTGTGGCGAGTCACTCAAGATATTACAACACATCACCATCAACCACGGATGGTCTATGGTTGACTCCATATACTACACCATGACGGCTGTTACTACCATTGGTCAGTATATAATACTAGCATGCGTTAACAATGTTATATTGTCATGCTTGATATAACTATAATTTGTCTTTGTGATATATTATTTTCCTTGTCAATTGCGATGTAGGGTGTATTGAAACAACACTTACAGACTTCAAGTGCTTAGTACAGATTAAAAAAATAAATTAACTTTATTCTATAATGAAATATAAAATAATTAAGCATTAATGATTTACAGGATATAAAGTAAAATAATCAGTGTCGTCCAAGCATGTGCTATAAGCCGAACACTGGCATTGGTCTCCCCCTTCATCCCCCCCCCCCCCACCCCCCTTCCTCCCCCGCCCCTTTCCACCCCCCAATCTCCTAGTTTATACCCAGGAATGTTGAATTATAAACATAATTAGGTTTCGGGTTGACATAATGTAATTTATGTTCCCTTTATAAACCGTTTACAACTAAAATTATTTTTTGTTAATATCAAACATTTATGTGTCTTTCTTTCAACATAGGAAACACTGAAGGTATCTAGGATGAAACAAATTACGATCTTCAAGTGGTCTGCAGATATTACTGTCATATGTTAGTAATTATTACCAATGTTGAATGATAAATAGAACCACAAAATGTGGGCATTACGAAGTTATTGCCCAATGTTATTTAATGTATTGTACAGTTGTGAACATTTATTCATATACAAACATACTCGAAGCGGTTTCGGGTTGAATTGAATCTCCTAACTAATTTATACTGGGTATTTGAATTTCAGAGATTCTTTTAATCAGTTCGACACTCCTTAATCGATCAGAATTAATTGCCACTGTTGTTCAGTCACGAGCATAAATGCTGTGACATCAACCAGATAACGTCAACTCCTTCATCACTAGGGGTTTATACTAAGCTGAATAAAATCGTTTGACGGTTGCTAGAATGAAATACAGAAATAATTGTGAGTTTGAATACAAAGTTTTGCAATTCCTTTGGAGACAAAGGGGCGAAAATGATTTGGTTGGTGTCGCAGTATTTATGCTCGTGACTGTACATGGTCATTACAGTGTAATAAGAAGATTAATTGAAACAAATACTGTATAATTCCCACCAAGTGATGTAATACAGTTTTGAACAAATATTCTAGGCGTTTTATGAAGCTTCGTATTCCACTCGAATCTGCTCAATTATCGAATTATCGGCGTGGACATGATATCATGCCTGTTTTCCAAATATCTAACCTATTATTTGTACAGTACAACTGTTACACACCAATATTGTCAGTAATAGTAAAAGTCGATGACGTTATAATTGAGACAACGAGCAATGATTAAGGAAACTTCACTTCACTTCACTTCACACACACACACACACACACACACGTCTCCCTGTGTCACGCTTATTGTATTTACGTTACATAAACATGGAAATGAGAGGTTTATGTGTTTGTGTATGTATGTCTGTGTATGTCATTAATTTTGATTAACCTCACTCTTTTATAACATGAGCATTTGGTCAGGTATTCGTGGTCACAATTGTACGGTATGTAACCTTTGGCTCCTATAACTTTTTGTATTGCTCGATGACTCTTCATGCCTGAACATAACTGTACATGCAGTATACTAGCTTCATTAAATACGTAACAATTGCGCGAGAACGATCAGCTCCCAATAGAACTACGCTTCATAAACGATTGAATCACCTTCTGCTTTGTTCGGATACCCGACTCAGACTTGGGCATCAGCATTATGTCCCATGACCAGAGTTACAAATGTTACATATTTTGTTTACGCTAATATGTTGCTAATAATAATTATTTTTCTGCTAACCACATAATATCATCACCACATTCTAAGATACTATTATTTCGTAATTACTAATGTGTGAATAGGTAAACCCATGCTTTCCCTTTAGCTACGTCGATAATAAATAGGTTTATCATGTAATAATAATTTAGTGCTTTACTTGTAACCCTGTTTTGCTACATTTCTAAAAAGGCATTTATCTCTAAAATAACACTTTATGGGGAAAATGTGATACAACAATATATGTTTTTTTTTTTCATTTTACAATGTGTTCGTCATAGTCTGTAACAGTTGTTTCAATACACCCTTATATCGAAGTCCTTGTCAGAGCTTGGCTGTATTTACCTGGAAACTGTGATACGATCTTACTAACTTCCTCTCCCACTGCCCATAATAAATACCTCACCTGAGGGTTAAAGGAGGAATGTAAAAAGCGTATACTGTATATTATGCAACATATACACCAGACAAATAATCCGCCAGCCCCCTCCCCAACAGTAGGGGAGACAAGACCCTCTGTACACCAGAAAGCTCCACGCCAACCATTGTTAATATAATATGAACTTATTGTATCAAAACGCTGAGTATATATTGGTGTTTTATTTATGCTCTAATAATGTTGATGGTGATCCTCATGACATATCGGTATCATCATAAGAATAAAGTCAATTTGTGAGTATTGTGTTGTAGGTGCTAAGGGGGAGGTAGTCACTTTGTGAGTATTGTGTTGTAGGTGCTAAGGGGGAGGTAGTCACTTTGTGAGTATTGTGTTGTAGGTGCTAAGGGGGAGGTAGTCACTTTGTGAGTATTGTGTTGTAGGTGCTAAGGGGGAGGTAGTCACTTTGTGAGTATTGTGTTGTAGGTGCTAAGGGGGAGGTAGTCACTTTGTGAGTATTGTGTTGTAGGTGCTAAGAGGGACCTAGTCACTTTGTGAGTATTGTGTTGTAGGTGCTAAGGGGGAGGTAGTCACTTTGTGAGTATTGTGTTGTAGGTGCTAAGGGGGAGGTAGTCACTTTGTGAGTATTGTGTTGTAGGTGCTAAGGGGGAGGTAGTCACTTTGTGAGTATTGTGTTGTAGGTGCTAAGGGGAGGTAGTCACTTTGTGAGTATTGTGTTGTAGGTGCTAAGGGGGAGGAAGTCACTTTGTGAGTATTGTGTTGTAGGTGCTAAGGGGGAGGTAGTCACTTTGTGAGTATTGTGTTGTAGGTGCTAAGGGGGAGGTAGTCACTTTGTGAGTATTGTGTTGTAGGTGCTAAGGGGGAGGTAGTCACTTTGTGAGTATTGTGTTGTAGGTGCTAAGGGGGAGGTAGTCACTTTGTGATGAGTATTGTGTTGTAGGTGCTAAGGGGGAGGTAGTCACTTTGTGAGTATTGTGTTGTAGGTGCTAAGGGGGAGGTAGTCAATTTGTGAGTATTGTGTTGTAGGTGCTAAGGGGGAGGTAGTCACTTTGTGAGTATTGTGTTGTAGGTGCTAAGGGGGAGGTAGTCACTTTGTGAGTATTGTGTTGTAGGTGCTAAGGGGGAGGTAGTCACTTTGTGAGTATTGTGTTGTAGGTGCTAAGGGGGAGGTAGTCACTTGTGAGTATTGTGTTGTAGGTGCTAAGGGGGAGGTAGTCACTTTGTGAGTATTGTGTTGTAGGTGCTAAGGGGGAGGTAGTCACTTTGTGAGTATTGTGTTGTAGGTGCTAAGGGGGAGGTAGTCACTTTGTGAGTATTGTGTTGTAGGTGCTAAGGGGGAGGTAGTCACTTTGTGAGTATTGTGTTGTAGGTGCTAAGGGGGAGGTAGTCACTTTGTGAGTATTGTGTTGTAGGTGCTAAGGGGGAGGTAGTCACTTTGTGAGTATTGTGTTGTAGGTGCTAAGGGGGAGGTAGTCACTTTTTCTGGTACCCCCTTCTTCTTCATGTTTAGCATATTAGTTTTGAGATTTTAAGACGTTCGTTCCATTAGTTTGGCGATTTTGGGACCTTTCACCCCATTTTGTTGTCAATATTAAGACCTTTCGTGCCATTTAGGACTTGAATTTTTCCTTGCGAGCGATAGCGAGCCTGTAATTTCAGAAGGAACCAGCCTTCGGCCGGGAAATTTTGCTATCGAAAAATTTACAAATTTATCTTGAAAGGTGGTCTAGGGAGTGTTTTATTTAAGCTTGGTGGAGGTCTAGCGAGGAAACTCAAAAATATATAAATACATTAATACATAGACCAAAAATCGAGCACTACCCCCTTAATGAGTCTCTCCCTAATTCCTTCCTGACTGTTCCCCCAGGGTACGGCCACATCTACCCCCAGACACCCAACGGTAGGATCTTCTGTGTGTTGTACTGCCTGGTGGGCGTACCTCTCACCTGCATCCTCCTGCTCAAGACTACCGATATGCTCTCCAACCGTATGGCGCAGATCCACAACATTGTTGCCAAGGTACGACTCAGAATAGTCAAACGTTTCCATGGGCCCACGGCAAAATCACATCACAACATTGCCTAGGTATGGTCAGAATAGTCAAACGTTTCCATAGCCCCACAGCAAAATCACATCACAACATTGCCAAGGTACGGTCAGAATAGTCAAACGTTTCCATAGATCCACAGTAAAATCACAAAACAACATTGCCAAGGTACCGTCAGAATAGTCAAACGTTTCCATAAACCCACAGTAAAATCACATCACAACATTGCCAAGGTACGGTCAGAATAGTCAAACGTTTCCATAGACCCACAGTAAAATCACATCACAACATTGCCAAGGTACGGTCAGAATAGTCAAACGTTTCCATAGACCCACAGTAAAATCATATCACAACATTGCCAAGGTACGGTCAGAATAGTCAAACGTTTCCATAGACCCACAGTAAAATCACATCACAACATTGCCAAGGTACGGTCAGAATAGTCAATCGTTTCCATAGCCCCACAGCAAAATCACATCACAACATTGCCAAGGTACGGTCAGAATAGTCAAACGTTTCCATAGCCCCACAGCAAAATCACATCACAACATTGCCAAGGTACGGTCAGAATAGTCAAACGTTTCCATAGCCCCACAGCAAAATCACATCACAACATTGCCAAGGTACCGTCAGAATAGTCAAACGTTTCCATAGCCCCACAGCAAAATCACATCACAACATTGCCTAGGTACGGTCAGAATAGTCAAACGTTTCCATAGCCCACAGCAAAATCACATCACAACATTGCCTAGGTACGGTCAGAATAGTCAAACGTTTCCATAGCCCCACAGCAAAATCACATCACAACATTGCCTAGGTACGGTCAGAATAGTCAAACGTTTCCATAGCCCCACAGCAAAATCACATCACAACATTGCCAAGGTACGGTCAGAATAGTCAAACGTTTCCATAGCCCCACAGCAAAATCACATCACAACATTGCCAAGGTACTGTCAGAATAGTCAAACGTTTCCATAGACCCACAGCAAAATCACATCACAACATTGCCAAGGTACGGTCAGAATAGTCAAACGTTTCCATAGCCCCACAGCAAAATCACATCACAACATTACCAAGGTACGGTCAGAATAGTCAAACGTTTCCATAGACCCACAGCAAAATCACATCACAACATTGCCAAGGTACCGTCAGAATAATCAAACGTTGCCATAGCCCCACAGCAAAATCATCTAACGTTCCCCTATCCACAATATAATCAAACGTTCCACTATATCCACAACATATATTTATAAAACGTTCTTCTATCAACAACACTATCAAGGTACAGTGATAATCAAACCCCATACAGCTATTCTGAACACAATACATACAGTGTAAGGGGTTGACTGAGATAGTATGAAGCCTTATTATTGCTAGAGGTCCCTCCTGAGCTGAATAAAATTGCCTAATAGTTTCCGGAATACATACATTCTCAATATTGCACCCAGGTATTGTAATAATCACTATAGTTTCCCATTGTTATTATCAAATTTATATATAATGTCAACAATACGTCATGATCAACCAGTAAGGATAAGTACCCCTATAAATATTATCAAAATATATTATTATACAATGATGATAGTGTGGCATGGTTTTTTATCAAGAGGGTGTACTGAATAAAACATTAAGGGAGCCCACCTCGCTTTTTTTCTCTTTCTCTCCCTCTCTCCTTGGCTTGTATCCATTCGGCCCCATTCAGCCTACTATTTTAAGACGTTTAACCCCATCCAGGTGTTAATATTTTCCTAGCGAGCCAGCATATATACAGTATATGTTTGTTTTGACAGCAAGCTAAATTTGTACATTTTTCGATAGAAAGATGTCTCCGGCGAGCCGGATTTCTCCATACAATGCTGGCTCGCTATCGCTCGCCAGGAAGAAATCAACAACTGGATGGGGATAAACGTCTTAAAACAGTTGGCTGAATGGGGCCGAATGGATACAAGCCAGGGAAAGAGAGAAAAGGAGAGAAAGATTTAAAAAAAAACGGTGACCCCCCTTAATAACTGGCCCTACAACGACAACTATCTATGCCCAGGGCGAGTATCGTTGTGTAACCCACGATACTAATACATAATGGCCATCACCCCTTTATAGCTGGATAGTGTTTGTTGTTATGTAATGTATAGCAGCTGTAGCGTATTAAGAGGGGCCACCGGCTTTGTTTTTACCTTTCTCTCCTTTTCTCTATATCCCTGGCTTGTATCCATTCGGCCCCATTTAGCCAACTGCTTTAAGATATTAATCCCCATCCAGGTGTCGATTTCTTCCAAGTCAAATTGAGTAGTGACAGGGGGTTAGGGGGAAGTGGGGATAGGACAAGAATTAGTTGGATGAAGTGAATTTTAGCAGGAGAAAAAGGTGTCCAGGCTTAACTGGAGCTGCCTGAGGGTTTTCCTGATTTAGCTGCTAAAGAGACTGGCCAGGGCAAGGTCGACAGGGGCGCGTTGGGGGTGACTCCTTGCTTGCTTGGGTATCACATGCCATGCCATTCCGACATGTCTGTTCGGGGGGGGTTGTGAGCCTCATGGATTTGATATGTTTTCGTCATGGCGAGCGACAGCGAGCCACCATTGTATGGAGAAACCCGGCTTCGCCGGAGACATTTTTCTATCGAAAAATGTACAAATTTAGCTTGCTGTCAAAACAATATATATATATATATATATACAGGTATATATATACAGGTATATATATACTGTATATATACCGGTATATATATATATATATATATATATATATATATATATATATATATATATATATATATATATATATATATATATATATAAATATATATATGCTGGCTGTCAAAACAATATATATATATATATATATACAGTATATATATATATATATATATATGCTGGCTCGCTACCGCTCGCCAGGAAATTATTAACACCTGGATGGGGGTAAACATCTTAAAACAGTAGGCTGAATGGGGCCGAATGGATACAAGCCAAAGAGAGAGGGAGAGAAAGAGAAAAAAAGCGAGGTGGGCTCCCTTAATGTTTTATTCAGTACACCCTCTATTACATAAGCTGATCAATACTCCTTCCTCGTTGTCTCCATGTATTATCCTTAAGGGGGGTGACCTGTTTTTTTTTATTTCTGTCCTTTTCTCTCTTTCTCTGGCTTGTATCCATTCGGCCCCATTCAGCCAACTATTTTAAGACGTTTATCCCCATCTAGGTGTCGATTTCTTCCTGGCGAGCGATAGCGAGCCAGCATTATATGAAGAAATCCGGCTTCGCCGGAGACATTTTACTATCGAAAAATTTAAAAAATTTAGCTTGCTGTCTAACAAAAATTAAAAATATGCTGGCTCGCTACCGCTCACCAGTAAGAAATTGACATCTGGATGGGGATAAACGTCTTAAAACAGTAGGCTGAATGGGGCCAAAGGGATACAAGCCAGAGAAAGATAGAAAAGGACAGAACAAAAACAGGTGACCCCCCTTAACTTTATTCTTACTAAGTTTTTTATTATGATAAGCCATTCTATTTGAAAGTATATTTAATTATTTCTCGGTACACTGTTTAAAATTTCTCGGTACATTGTTTAATATTTCTCGGTACATTGTTTAAAATTTCTCGGTACACTGTTTAATATTTCATGGTACATTGTTTAATATTTCTCGGTACATTGTTTAATATTTCTCGGTACACTGTTTAATATTTCTCGGTACATTGTTTAATATTTCTCGGTACATTGTTTAATATTTCTCGGTACATTGTTTAATATTTCTCGGTACATTGTTTAATATTTCTTGGTACATTGTTTAATATTTCTCGGTACATTGTTTAATATTACTTCTATTAATCCCTTCTGTACCAGCGACGTCTTGTACATTTTATTCTAGCTACATTGAAACGATTTTATGAAGCTTCGGAAGGATATAAGGTTGCTCAAAGAATTAATTGAGATAGTCTGTAGCCTTTTCATTAGTAGACATCCTTTCTAAACTGAATAAAATGGTCTATTAGGTGTCAGAATGTAATGAAAAGGATATCAACGGTACAGAAAGGGTTAACTAAAGAGAGGTTGCATCTATTGAATAATAATAATAATAATAATAATAATAACAATACAAATAATGATGATAAATATAATAATGTATAATTTTCGGTTGTTCCTCCTACACTAGAAATTCCCCGCCGCAGTGAATGTTTTACCAATATTAAGGGAGCCCACCTCGCATGTTTTCTCTCTCGTTGGCTTGTATCCATTCGGCCCCATTCAGCCTACTGTTTTAAGACGTTTACCCCCCTCCAGGTGTCAATATTTTCCTGGCGAGCGGTAGCGAACCAGCATATATGTATTTTTGTTTTGACAGCAAGCTAAATTTGTACATTTTTCGATAGAAAAATGTCTCCGGCGAAGCCGGATATCTCGATACAATGCTGGCTCGCTATCGCTCGCCAGGAAGAAATCGACCCCTGTTTGGGGATAAACGTCTTAAAACAGTTGGCTGAATGGGGCCGAATGGATACAAGCCATAGAAAGATAAAAAAAAGGAGAAAAAGATAAAAAAAGCAGGTGACCCCCCTTAACCCAGATGGGACGACCCAATAATATTCAGGTTTCTATGTACTGCTTGGTGAACAGAGGCATCGGTGGTCAAGAAACTATTCAAATATCTCCACCTTACTTGGGCTCGAACTTGGACCCCTTTGGTTATGAATCAAGTGCGCTAAAGACCACATGTATCCACTGTTAGCCTGTCACTAAGTCTATTATCTGTGCCTTTTTATTAAGGGGGGGTCACCTGTTTTTGTTTTCTTTCTATTTCTCTCCTTTTCTCTCTTTCTCTGGCTTGTATCCATTCGGCCGCATTCAGCCAACTGTTTTAAGACATTTATCCCCATCCAGGTGTCGATTTCTTCCTGCCGAGCGATAGCGAGCCAGCATTGTATGGAGAAATCCGGCTTCGCCAGAGAAATTTTTCTATCGAAAAATTTACAAACTTAGCTAGCTGTCAAAATATATATATATATATATATATATATATATATATATATATATATATATATATATATATATATATATATATATATATATATATATATGCTGGCTCGCTCCCGCTCGCCAGGAAAATGTTGACACCTAGATGGGGTAAACGTCTTAAAACAGTAGGCTGAATGGGGCCGAATGGATACAAGACAAAAAGAGAGGGAGAGAAAGAGAAAAAAAGCGAGGTGGGCCCCATTATTTACAGAAATGTGTTTTGCTATCCAGGTAGTTTCTTGTTTTGTTTCGCTTATCGGATTTTAGAGTTAGTCTCAAAATGTCAAATAGCAACAATTATTTTAAACTTTGTAAAAGATAATGCACTACCATAGACTACAGTAGATCTGGCCTAGACACGAAAATGGAACTTTACAGTAAGGGACCCAAAATCGGAGAACGAACCCCCAAGTTCGAACCTCGAAACCGTACTGTACAAATGTTATATTTTCGCTGTTTTGAGGTTTGAACTTGGGGGTTCGATCTCCGATTTTGGGTCCCTTACTACAAAGTTCCATTTTCGTGTCCAGTCCAGATCTACTGTAGGCTATGGCACTACATATAAATATATGCGTGGTACTAGAAACTGCTTGAAACAGTGATTGTATTGGGCTGAAACATGGGCTCTGATGGAAAAGGAGAGAAGAAAGCTGGATGTGATGGAGATGAGCTGCTTGAGGAGTATGTGTGGAGTTACTCATAGAGAGAGATTAAGGAATGAAGAGATACGTAGGAGAGTGGGGCAGCAGGAACATTTGTCGGCCAGAGTGGACAGAAGGGTGCTGAGCTGGTATGGTCATGTTGAACGAATGGAAGATGAAAGGCATACAAAGAGAATATGTGAGTCATATACAAGGGGAGATAGAAGGGCAGGAAGAGCCCCATTGAGATGGAGAGACTGTGTAAGACAAGCTTTGGATGCTAGAGGAATGACTATAGATCAGGCAAGGGAAGTGGTAATAAACAGGAATGAATGGAGAATGCTTGTGAATAGATGAGTGAACACGTGGTCATTTGGGAGAAGGAGTCGGGTGCAAGTTGGACTAGATAATAGTCCATCAGGGGCTTGGCCCGGGGAGACGGTTTATATGAAGGGTGCGCCTGGAAGTGTGGTGGGCGGGTTTGTGGTTTCACTATGCTGCATGTCTGCCTGCCGAGATCGGAACCTCTCCAGGTGGTCGGGGGCCGGGGAAGTGCTGGAGTCTTGGTGACCCTGGTCTCTGGGTCTTCTTCTGGATGACCTAGATGTGTGTGAATTTGTATTTTGTTTTTGTGTGTTCATTGTTTTCTGTTGTGTTGTCCCTATTCTGGCTCTGTCTTGAGTTGGGCACCCCCCCCCCCCAAAAAAAAAAAATAAAAAATTAAAAGAGGGCAAACAAGAACAACACAATAGGAAAAGTGTGGATTGGGCCTGAGTATATGGAATATAATATAATGGAAACTGCTCTCTTGGAGTTACCCCTACAATAAACCTGCTAACATAAGGTACAATCTTCTATAATAACACATTGCTTAACCCGTACAGCCCCAGCGACGCGTCTGACGCGTCGGCGATGTATGTAACGCACAGCCCCAGAACCGTGTAGCCACTCAAGAGGGCTCAGATTTGTATGGGAAACTGGTGCCGATGGTTGAAAACTCTCAAAGTCCACGTGCGTGCGCGCGAGCGTGCAATAACCTGTTTTTTTGGGATAATTGCCTTCAATTTTTTACTCTTGTAAAATCCGTTTTCGGGGGCTCTGTAGGACCATTTGTTAAGCTTTTTGAGCGGTTTTTCGTGGTTTTTCCTTCATTCCTAACCCATTCGCTATTGTTTCTGCAATAAAACCATTTTTTGAAAACCGCCCGGGTTCTGGTGCGCAAACATTACAAAACTAGCCGGGGCTCCACGGGTTAAGGGGAGATTTCCACTGGAGGGATTTGTTTCTTGACTCCTTTCTCCCTCATGTTTAGCCCCATTGCTTTTCTAATTTTAAGACGTTCGCCCCATTATTTTGACGACTTTAAGAACTTTTGACCCATTTCTGTCAAATTTAAGACCTTTTGTGCCATTTAGGTGTCGATTTTATCCTGGCGAGCGAAAGCGAGCCTGTAATTTAAGAGGAACCGGCTTTCAGCCGGGACATTTTTCTACCGAAAAATGTACAAATTTATCTTGAAAGGGGCTCAAGGGGGTGTAATCTTAAGCTTGATGGATATCTAGGGACCAAACTAAAAACCTCCCCTTAACCACAACCGGGACTATCATTGTTATTATTTGTACCGTTCACAGAAGCGTGACCCCCGTCGCGAGAAGATGATCCTGTTCGGCATCAGCTGTGTTTACCTGACCGTGGGCTTCGTGGTGTTTATGTTCCTGCCCTCCATCCTCATCAGCTGGTTGGAGGACTGGACTTACAACGAGACTCTCTACATGACGTTTATCACCCTCACCACTATCGGCTTTGGAGACTTCTATCCTGGTGAGTGCATTTGTGTGTAATAGAGAGAGAGAGAGAGAGACATGTGTGGGTGAGAGAGAGGGTGTATTTATATATGTGTGTGTGTGTGTGTGTGTGTGTGTGTATGTGTGTGTGTGTGTGTGTGTGTGTGTGTGTGTGTGGATATAGTTGGAATAAAATATATCAGACGTCGCTGGTACAGAAAGGGTTTGAAACAAGACGAGCTAACATAGGGGTAGAGAGAGCGAGAGATTGTGTGTTCCTTCTTAGCTGACGGCAGATTACTATATCCCTTTCGTGCTTTCTCTGTTTTTACCAAGATTTTGCAGCAAAGTAAGTTGATAATTATAGAAACGCGGCATTAATATGATACAGAAACACAGTAGTTTCATAGTGTTCCGAAAAATCGAAGGTATCGAAAAATCAGCTGTTAAAGGATCGAATTTCCTACCAGATGGAAATAAAAATACTATAATGTCTGAGCTCACAAAGGCAGATCTTGTGTTCGAGTCATGTCATAAGTGGCTTCTTAATATTGCGTTAGACATATCAATAACTTTGATTGAGTCTTGGCTTCAATCTCCCTACCAGTGTCATTATTTCAATTTTTCCCTCCGGCCATTTCATAGTTACGTTTCTGGATGGCCATCATTCACTTCCTCACCCTAACAACTCCGGTGTTCCTCAGGGTTCTGTCCTATCGCCATTCCTGTTTCTAATTTTCATTAATGATATTTTCATCTGTACGTCTAGTCCTATCTGCTGATGACTCTGCCCTACACTGTTCAACTAGTTTTTGACAACCATCTTCTTCAAAGGCACTGTTTGGGGCAGAGAAAATCCTGTTACATTCAATGCTTCCAAAACTCAATCTGTCTATATACCCGTCACAATCGTCCACTCGACTATCCTTTATTCTTCAACACTACACAAATCCACCCCTTATATTCTCTCAATGGCCTTGATATCTCCATTTCCTCTAAACTTTCTTGTAAAGACCCTATCACACTCTAGCTAAAACGGCTTCCCAGAGGTTGGGTGTGCTCAACCGTCTCTATGGGCACAGCTTTTTGCTCCGTACAGGGCACAGTGCGCCTATTTATCGAGTATTGTTCGCATATGTGGGGAGGTTCCCCCCATACCGCACTTCTTGAAAAGGTGGAGTCCAAAGCATTCCGTCTTATCGACTCGACTCACCACCTTTTACTAATTCCCTATAATTTCTTTCTATATGCCTGACCTCTTTGTAACTCAAAAGACCTTGAGCAAACTGGCTGTAAATATCCACACCTATTTTCTGGTGGACTCTTCCCAAATTATATAAATGTCAGCTCGATTGCTTTTATTCATATTGTGTTATAAGAAGTTAAGGGGTCAAGATTATAGTCAAAGTTCGTTGGCGCTACCTATCGTAGTAGTGATGATGGAACCCATCAGAGTATTGGGTATACCGCTTTGATTCCGGACATAGCGGCCTTATTAATGTATTATTAATACCGAGAACCGTTCTCTGTCGCTCTCTCTCTCTCTAGGAAATTTGTTTGACTCAACACGTAAAACAGCCGACGCGAGACAGGAATATATTAGACCTCGTAATCACTACCCAAGAAAATTTATTATCAAACCTGGATGTAGGTGAACATCTGGCAACGTCCGATCATAAAATCTTAAGAATCAACGTTATAAGCAAATATTCCTCAGTAAAAACAACAGGAATGGTTTCGGACTTCAAAAACGCAAATTATGACGGACTTAAGGAATCGCTATCAAACATACACTCAAACCTCATAAATATAAACGAAGTAAATGAACTATGGGGACATTTTAAGTCTACAATTACAGAAGCGCATAAACAATTTGTACCCATGAAACGTAATACGAAATCAAGTATGCCCCCTTGGTACAGTAGAGACATTGGCAAGGCAATAAGGAAAAGGAATCAACTCCACAAACTTGTAAAAAATAACACAAACACTGAAGTAATTAAAAACTTGTACAAAAATAGTAGAAGGGAAGTGAAAAAAATAATTAGGGCGAACAAACAAAATTACGAAATGACTATTGCCAGAGAAAGTGCCACAAACCCCAAAAAATTCTACAGTTACGTAAATAAAAATAAACAGATCAAAAGCGGAATCGGACCGCTAATAGAAGATGGCCAGACAATAACAGGTGACACAAACACGGCAAATCTGCTCAACAAATATTTTGGCTCAGTTTTCACAGAAGAAATTATCGATCATACCCTTGAAAATATCACCTCAACTCATGTGATAGGAGATTTCACCATCAGTGTTAGCGAAGTACAAAGCAAATTGAGTAATTTAAATGTAAATAAGACCCCGGGACCCGACATGCTCCACCCGAAAATATTTAAGAATGTTAAGGACGAAATAGCAAAACCCCTGACACAACTATTTAACTTATCATTACTACAGGGGATTGTACCGAGTGATTGGAAAGATGCGAACATTACGCCGATATACAAGAAGGGTAGCAAGGCCAAAGCGAGTAATTACAGACCAATTAGTCTAACTTCAATTGTAGGAAAAATCATGGAAAAAATCCTTAGAGATAAGATAGTAGATTACCTCGAATCAAACAACCTAATCAAAAATAGTCAACACGGCTTTAGATCAAATAAGTCATGCCTAACAAATTTGATTGAATTTTATAACAAACTATTCACATATAACGACATGACGAAATCACTAGATATAATCTTCTTGGACTTTCAAAAAGCTTTCGACAAGGTGCCTCACCGAAAACTATTGGCTAAACTGGAGAGGATAGGTATCAAAGGTGAAATTCATTCTTGGATAAAAAATTGGCTTACAGACAGAAGACAGAGAGTGGTGATAAACGGAGTGGAATCGGAGTGGGAGCCTGTCACTAGTGGAGTTCCACAGGGTTCAGTCCTTGGACCGGTCCTGTTTCTCATTTACATTAACGATATTGATGTAGGGGTAAACAACACCATTTCCAAATTCGCCGACGATACAAAAATAGGAAATACAGTCCTGAACGAAGATGATAGAAATGCGTTGCAATCTGATTTAAACAAGATATCAGAGTGGTCGAAAAAATGGCAGATGCCCTTCAATGTCGATAAATGTCAGGTGCTGCAGGTTGGTAGCAGAAATATGAAATACAAATACGAAATGAATGGCAAACAAATAAAAACCGCAACGGTAGTAAAAGACCTAGGGGTACTAATATCTGAAAACCTAAAAACTTCCGACCAATGTATAGCAGCTGCAAATAAGGCAAACATAGCATTGGGCTTCATTAAACGAAAAATTACATATAAACATGAAA
This sequence comes from Paralithodes platypus, assembly GCA_032716605.1. Taxonomy (NCBI): domain Eukaryota; kingdom Metazoa; phylum Arthropoda; class Malacostraca; order Decapoda; family Lithodidae; genus Paralithodes; species Paralithodes platypus. The sequence goes on along the minus strand of CM064565.1, from coordinate 8,104,980 downwards.
ACGTAATAGTGCCACTGTTCAAAGGTATGGTGAGGCCCCACCTTGAATATGGTGTGCAGTTCTGGTCACCTTATCTGATCAAGGACATTGTAAGACTCGAGTCAGTACAGCGTAGAGCGTCGAAGATGATACCCTCATTAAGAAATAAACCATATGAAGAAAGACTTAAACGATTGAACCTGTTCTCATTAAAAAAGAGGAGGTTGAAGGGTCAGCTTATTGAGTGCTTTAAGATACTAAAAGGTTTCGACAAAGTCGATGTAAGTGCACTATTCACATTAAACAATACTAATCAAACTCGCGGAAATGGAATGAAATTAAAAAACAAAAAGGCAAACCTAGATGTCACAAAGAGTTTCTTCACCTACAGTGTGGCGACAGAGTGGAATAAACTACCAGCGAGAGTGGTGGAGAGCGACACAATAAACGCTTTCAAGGGAAGGCTTGACCTCTATCTGCAGAGGGCTGGGGTGATATGAAAAAAAAAAAAAAAAAAAAAATGTATGTATGTGTATGTGTGTGCACTGTACAGTATGTATATATATACTGTATATATATGTATGTATGTGTGTATGTATGTATGTATGTGTATATGTGTGTGTGTGTATGTGTGTATATGTATGTACCGGTGTGTATATATATATATATATATATATATATATATATATATATATATATATATATATATATATATATATATATATATACATATATAGTTTGTAAGGCCAGACTGCCTAGTAAGGACCTTGAGGTCTGTGTGGTCTGTGTATCTATGTAGCCCTATGTAGCTCTCTCTCTCTCTCTCTCTCTCTCTTGCCATCATAATACAGTAATTATAACGGTAACAAAGCTATTAACATTTATATGTGTTTAACCCGGGAATGGCGAGGGGGGGGTAATGAACTAGCTCCCCATGGGCGAGCATATGGGCTCCATTCAGGCCTATAATCGTTATTTTACGATAAATATCGTTATTACCTATTCATATGAACCTATTTTACCTTCACTATGAAGATAGTAACCTGTAAGAACAATCAAACCAGTGAAAATATCATTTTTCTCGTCAAAATTGCGAATATAGATGGACCAGCCCATTCATGAATTATGGAGAAAAAATCTGTAATACTGAATAAGGTTTTCGAACGTAATAATTTAGTGTCTATTACTGTGAATTGACTACTTGCGAGCTTCGTTCTATAAGGAAGTTGGAGCTGTAGACGTTGATATTTAGCAGAATTACCAGCTAAAAATACGGTTGTAGTGCATAATTATATAAATACGGTTGTAGTGCATAATTATATAAATACGGTTGTAGTGCATAATTATATAAATACGGTTGTAGTGCATAATTATATAAATACGGTTGTAGTGCATATATAAATACGGTTGTAGTGCATAATTATATAAATACGGTTGTAGTGCATAATTATATAAATACGGTTGTAGTGCATAATTATATAAATACGGTTGTAGTGCATAATTATATAAATACGGTTGTAGTGCATAATTATAAATACGGTTGTAGTGCATAATTATATAAATACGGTTGTAGTGCATAATTATATAAATACGGTTGTAGTGCATAATTATATAAATACGGTTGTAGTGCATACTTTTTATCAAATAGAAACCTACATTACTATTACATTCTGTTTAATAGAAACCTACATTACTATTACATTCTGTTTAATAGAAAATACATTATATAAATTCTGTTTAATAGAAACCTACATTACTATACATTCTGTATCAAATAGAAACCTACATTACTATTACATTCTGTTTAATAGAAACCTACATTACTATTACATTCTGTTTAATAGAAACCTACATTACTATTACATTCTGTTTAATAGAAACCTACATTACTATTACATTCTGTTTAATAGAAACCTACATTACTATTACATTCTGTTTAATATCGATGTTCACGGCTCCAACTTCCTTATAGCCTGAAACTCGCAAGTGGAGAATTATATGGATAATGTTTCGAGTGATGTTGATGACCAAGACTTGTTATCATTGACCAGGTTACAGGAGCGACCGTCCATACAGCCAGCAGCCCTACAGTGATATCTACAAGATGTGTATCATTATCTGGATCATGACGGCTCTCGGGTACTGGTTCCTGCTCCTTAATTTCCTGCAGAAGGTCATCCGGAAGAACGTGCCCCAGAGGATCAAGAGGCTGAGGAAGTCCCCTACTATGGCCAAGCAGTCAGCCTTCTTCAAACAGATGGTCTCCAAGGTAACTAAAAGCGAGAACATATCTATCTTACCTGACTCTACAAAAGGGAATTGTATGGAGAAATCCGACTTCGCCAGACACATGTTTCTATCGAAAAATGTACCAAGTAACTTGCTGTCAATTTTTTTTTTTTTTTTTAAAGAGACAATGAACGGAGGAAGGAAAAACACAGATAAAACAAAAAGGTCCATGTGCCTAAAGGCATCCTCCATTCATAAAATGTTTGTAACAACTGGATTTAAACTTTTGTAGATTGTAAGTTTGTGGAAAGCAACTCGAGGGAAGTGAATTCCAAAGAGTAGTAGCTCTGGGGATAAATGAATTTTGATAAGCAGAAGTTCTGCATTGTGGAGGAGAAAGTGTAAATTCATGGGCGCTCTCAGCTGCCCTAGTTCTACGGGGAAAGATGTGGAGAGGCGGCACAATTGAAGCAAGTTCCTCAGAACAATTGCTGTGAAAATATCTGTAGAATAATGCAAGGGATGCAACGTTTCTTCGTATGGATAATGTAGGAAGGTCCTGTGTGATTGCAGGGTTATTGATTAATCTAATAGCTTTATTTTGAATGTTGTCCAACTGCCTCAATGCAACCACTCCACTTCCACTCCACAGAGGTGAACAGTAATCCATCTGAGAACGCACATGACTTTTATATATTACGGCCAACTGCTCGTCAGTGAAGAATTCTCGAACTCTGTACAGGAGTCCCAGTTTTATAGAGGCATTCTTAGCAATGCTTCTAACATAATGTGTCCAGCTCAAGTTAGTAGTTAATGTTATATGTTGCCTCGCTACCGCTCGCCAGGAAAATATTGACACCTGGATGGGGGTAAACGTCTTAAAACAGTAGGCTGAATGGGGCCGAAAGGATACAAGCCAAAGAGAGAGAGAGAGAGAGCATACGTATAAACAAAGAAGCAAATCAAACTGAGGTGGCTGACCAGAAAATCAGTCTTGCTTCGTCAATCTGATGTTGTGTAAATAAAGAAAATATCAAAGAAAGGTTGGCAAGTATAACAAACAAACAACGGTAAATTACTGCGTGAATGAAGAAGAAGCGGGAGAGAAATCGATGGACTCTGAATGTTCCAGATATTTACATAAGTCGATCTCCGAATTTGCTTCATTAATGCATATGGTAAGAGAAACATCTATAATCAAAGTGAAGAATGAAGAGTGAGGGGAACGTTTGGATAATAATGAAACCATTCACAATCGAATATTGACAATGGAATATTTGCTAGTGGAAAAACAAACACAATGTACGACAGTAAGATTATATACTGATTAAATTATGTTCCCTCCACCAACCGACTTTACTCCTAAACTCAATTAATGAAATCAACAAATACATGTGGCAGTCCAGGGATTCGAACCTAGGATGGTTAACGTAAAATTATGACTAGAGAAACAATTTCAAAATATGTTGTGGATTATAAATTAAGTAGCCAATGATATTATAAATTGATATATGGTAGAATGACGATTATAGGAGAATATAAAATAATAAAAATATAGTGAGAATTAATACGATGATGGAAGGAAATACATCTCAGGCGCACGTAATACATCTCAGGCGCACGTAATACATCTCAGGCGCACGTAATATTAAAGTTTAGGTTTCTGGCTTCTACTAGAGGAAGATTAATTGGTTGTTTAAGGGAGCCCACCTCGATTGTTTTCTCTTTCTCTCCCTCTCTCTTTGGCTTGTATCCATTCGGTCCCATTCAGCCTACTGTTTTAAGACGTTTACCCCCATCCAGGTGTCAATATTTTCCTGGTGAGCGGTAGCGAGCCAGCATATATATGTTTTTGTTTTGAGAGCAAGCTAAATTTGTACATTTTTCGATAGAAAAATGTCTCCGGCGAAGCCGGATTTCTCCATACAATGCTGGCTCGCTATCGCTCGCCAGGAAGATATCGACACCTGGATGGGGATAAACGTCTTAAAACAGTTGGCTGAATGGGGCCGAATGGATACAAGCCAGAGAAAGAGAGAAAAGGAGAGAAAGATAACAAAAAGGCAGGTGACCCCCCCATAATATATAGCTGACAGAGATCAGGAGGTAAGGTGTGGTCGAGTGGTATTGCTACTGGACTGGTTATCACAAGGTACCAGGTTCAAACCCCGATGTGTCATTGGGAATATATAATTGGGATGGAATTTGTGCTATACTTAGTTTTAGTGCATCTTCAGAAAGCCCACCGACTTGCCATACAATACCATCACTGTTTCCACTAAATTAGCATTATATGAATTTTCCCTTATATTAAATAAACAGTGAAATAGGTGGCGTTTTAGATAAAGAAATGTGTCCGAGATTGTGAGATGAGACAGTGAGACAGTGGCGATGCAACTTCGAGAGATCAGAGTTGCAACGGGCCATGAGGAGACAACCAGGCTACAAATATGAAGGCGGTGTCACAAGAGCGATTTTTCCGTCAATGTTTACGAGCAATTATAGTCTGGCAGGCTTGATATTTCAGTTAATATCATAAATCTGCCACCTATCATAATCTACCTTCAATCTAGTTTCCGATCCCAATGTGAAAAAGCCTCAAAATAGTACGAGAAAAAACTTGCTCACCGAATATTGCCGGAAAAACCGCTCGTGTGACACCGGCTTAAGGGGAGATCTCCACTTGAGCAATTTTGTTCTTGACTCCTTTCTCCCTCATGTTTAGCCCCATTGTTTTTGATATTATAAAACGTTTGCCCCATTAGTTTAGCGATTTTAAGAACTTTCACCCCATATTAAGACCTTTCGTGCAATTCAGGTGTCGATTTTATCCTGGCGAGCGATAGCGAGCCTGTAATTTAAGAGGAACCGGCCTTTGGCCAGGACATTTTTCAACCGAAAAATGTACAAATTTATCTTGAAAGGGACTCAAGGGGGTGTAATTTTAAACTTGATGGAGGTCTAGGGAACAAACTAAATACCTCCCCTTAAGACCATGAACGAGCATGTTACAACACTCAAACTGTCTCGATGTCTCACTCGCCATCTGAAATACGACCTCCTGACTTCACCGTGTAGAGCGGTTGAACCAACAGGCTCCAAGCCTATGTCCGGGGGTTGAGCTGGGACAATGAGAAAATCCAGATATTTGTTTTATAAGATATATTTACTCAGCTGAACAGTATGTAAACTAGCTGTTATGTGGTTGACATATTGTGAAGAGCAAATAGAATATAATACAATAAAATAAAGCCAGTAATTATTATAAACAATAAGATAGAGAGATTAAAGTATGAAGAATCTATAGCTGAAGATGAAGCTATGCAAGGCTACCAAATTACGGTGTATTATATTGCATGCAATTGACATGAAAGTGGACACGTGAATGGATGGTTTTATTTTTTCAATTCTGTCTATCAATATTTATCTACAATGTAGGCCATCACAAAAATGTTGGGATATATATATATATACCTGTATATGCTATTGATCTTATCCGTGGAAAGCGGAGGCAAATAATGAAGAGAAACACCAGGGCGTGATGGAAGAGCACGTTCATCTTGTCTACATATATTGCAACGTTTCGGAGACACTTACTCCATCATCAGGCAAATCTAAAAATAACAGATACACACACTTGTCAGGAAGTATGAAAATCTGTCATTTTTCTTAGGCTTTATGAAATTATTGTAATTCACTATGATACTAGTGTTTTCTGACAAGTGTGTGTATCTGTTATTTTTAGATTTGCCTGATGATGGAGTAAGTGTCTCCGAAACGTTACAATAAATATAGACAAGATGAACATGCTTTTCCATCACGCCCTGGTGTTTCTCTTCATTATATATATACATATATATACCGGTATATATATATATATATATATATATATATATATATATATATATATATATATATATATATATATATATATACTGTATATATATATATATATATATATATATATATATATACAGTATTTATATATATAATATTTATATAGAGTATATATATAAAAAAACAAAATCTATGTGAATGAGGGAGACAAAGGCATAACTGCCTGCAGCGAGTGCCTCCCACAGATTTCAAAGAGTGACATTGCCGATATCAAGGGACGTTCGAGCTAATATGCCTGGACACACGGAGTTTGAAGCAATTTAAGTCATAGGAAGAGGGAAAGACTGATTCTGGGAGAAAGTTCCAGAGCTCAGCAATTGAATAGAAGAAAGTCTGAGAATACCGTTTCACTCTGGGTTGGACAGTTGCACAGAGTAGGGGTGGGATTGAGTTGCAAGGCGGGTACTACGTACCCTACGTAGAGGAGGTGGTATACACTGGGAAAGCTCCGAGGAACACTGATTATTGTAGTAGCGATCGAATAGTAAGAGAGATGCAACATTGCGGCGAAGAGAGAGAGATTGCAGAGAATTGGTGAGCGGACGGGAGTTAATGATACGAAAGGCTTTCCTTTCTACTTTATCTAGGAGTGCGGTGTGAGAGGATCCTCCCCACACATATGAATATTTATTTATTTATATATATACCGGTATATATATATATATACAGTATATATATATATATATATATGAGTGTATGTTTGTGGTAGGTAAGAACATCATCATCCACTCTCTTATGTCCAGTTAAGCCTTGTCAACCAGTATAGCTCTGTATAAAGTGACAATCACAAACACCTTGGTAACTGTTTGACACACTGGGTAGAAACCTTTAAGGGGGGTCACCGGCGTTTTTGTATCTTTCTCTCCTTTTCTCTCTTTCCCTGGCTTGCATCCATTCGGCCCCATTCAGCCTACTATTTTAAGACTTTTACCCCCGTCCAGGTATCAATATTTTCCTGGCGAGTGGTAGCAAGCCAGCATATATGTATTTTTGTTTTGACAGCAAGCTAAATTTGTACATTTTTTGATAGAAAAATGTCTCCGGCGAAGCCGGATTTCTCCATACAATGATGGCTCGCTATCGCTCGTCAGGAAGAAATCGACACCTGGATGGGGATAAACGTCTTAAAACAGTTGGCTGAATGGGTCCAAATGGATACAAGCCAAAGAGATAGGGAGAGAAAGAGAAAACAAGCGAGATGGGCTCTCTTAAGGGCCTCACAGAGAGTCATTGTTAAACCTTTCAGTATACTGTGACGTGGTCCATCATATTAAACCTTTCAGTATACTGTGACGTGGTCCATCATATTATTTAAGTATTAGTAGACCATATATTTACCTTAAGCCGGTGTCACAAGAGCCCTTTTTCGAGCAATTTTTACAGTCAATTGTGGTCTGGAAGCTTAACAAATTACACTTTATCAGAATTCAGCCACCTAACATAATCTACTTTCAGCCTAGTTTCCGATACCAGCGCGAAAAATTCCCGAAATAATACGACAACAAACTTGCTCATGGAAAATTGACGGAAAAAGCACTCGTGTTACAGCCGCTTTAGGAAGAACTTGTAAGAGCTATCTATCTATTGCCGGACGCTTTACTCCCCTAACAGAGGGTGGCCATGCACAGAAGGCCCCCAAGAGGACCTATTCCCTGAAAGAGGGACAACTCGAAACCCATAAGGGGAGCTAAGGGGAGGTTTATGCCATTTTGATTCCCAGAGATCCTTTCCAAACTCAATTAACCCCTTCAGACTCATATGACGCAGAGGTAGCAATAATAAATAGAGTTCTCTCACCCTTATAATTACCTATCCAACATTAGTGTTCTGCCCACAGCTAACTCAAAGACAACTGCAGAGGTTGAAGTAACTAAACTAAAGGTTTCTAAATACCCCTGATGGTAACAAAGGCTTTAATGTATCCCTAATAGGCTCAAATCGCGTCATATGTCGGAGAGGGTTAAACCGTCTAATAATTGCCAGAATTAAGTGAAAATGTACGTCACGCCAATAGAGATAACTGTTACAGAGATTATACATTTAGTCGTCCTATTTTAGCTGTACAGTATATTGTATATGAATATTTAGAAAAACTCATAACAAGAATTTAACTCTCAACAGGATAGTAAGAGGCTGTAATGTTTGCGTGTCATTATACTCTATAGTCTTAACGGGAGATTTCCACCTGGAGGATTTTTTTTTTACCCCTTTCTCCCTCATGTTTAGCCCCATTGCTTTTGATATTTTAAGACGTTCGCCCCATTAGTTTGGCGATTTTAAGAACCCTCGCCCCATTTCTAGCAATTTTAAGACCATTCTTGCCATTTAGGTGTCGAATTTTTCCTGGCGAGCGATAGCGAGCCTGTAATTTAAGGGGAACCGGCCTTCGGCCGGAACATTTTTCTACCGGAAAATGTACAAATTTATCTTGAAAGGGAGTCTAGGGGTGTAATTTTAAGCTTGATGGAAGTCTAGATAATCAACTAAAAACCTCCCCTTAAATAGCTATACTATCGCAAATAATATTTACTCTGCAACAGTTGTATCTGTGGTCGGGTGTACAGTCGCGCTAATAAATGATGTCTCGGCACCAAGTATGTTTGATCAATAATTGGTATCAGCAAATATCTAAGCTTCATTTCTTCATATCGAGTGAAATATACAAACATGTTCCTACACTTACCCACCCTAATCAACATCTGACAGACATTAATACAGCACAGAGCAAGCCAAACATAATGACAGCTGGGACATGACTTATTAGCGCCACTGTACAAGTTATTCAAGCAGCTACCTGAGGCCTCCTTTGTCACCAGGGACATCCTCAACATAAACAAGTATTTTACGGTGGATTGATAATTAATTAAACCAGTATTAATTAAACAAGTATTTTACGCTGGATTGATAATTAATTAGTTTACGCTGGATTGATAATTAATTAAACAAGTATTAATTAAACAAGTATTAATTAAACAAGTATTAATTAAACAAGTATTTTACGCTGGATTGATAATTAATTTTATAGATTCTTAGTTGTATAAACTTTCTATCTTTCATGTGGTAATATGTGTATATATTCATCAACATGTCAGCCACATTAAGATCACCTAAACTTCCAAGCATTGCTACGCATACCGATATGGGATAAAGCAATACTAACAAAATGGCTTAGGGATTTGTTTTCCTTAGCTAAATAAAATATATATAATATATTTAATCGCCAACTATGTCAATCAGGTGTACTTGTGTTATTCTCTTCTGATTTCCTTAGTATCTGAACTTTGAGATATTATACATTAGCTGAATGACAACATTTGATATGTAGCTTAAATATTCAAGTTGAAGTGATGGTACTGAATCCTAGATAATTGTTCATATTTATTCTATGGGAGACCTTTTCTATATTGAATTAAAATTAATCTAGTATTGTTTTGTTTTTCACACTTAAATAATAAACGCACCTTTAGCAATAAATGGTAGTAATAAAATACACATAGACTGTAAAAATAGTCTGTCACTTTGTTGTGTATATAGATCAGAAGCCCCCAAATATAATGCTAGTGTTTGCAACAGAACAAATTATGTTCTCGGGTTCATCTCTAGAGGTGTTATTAATGGGAGACTGGCCGTTTGTTTGGTCTATTAATTAATGTATTCATATATTTGTTTAGTTTCCTCCCTAGACCTCCATCAAGCTTAGAAAAACACCCACTTCAAGATAAATTTGTAAATTTTTCGGTAGAAAAATGTACCGGCCGAAGGCCGGTTCCTCTTAAAATTGCAGGCTCGCAATCGCTCGCCAGGAAAAAATCGACACCTAAATGGCACAAAAGGTCTTAAAATTGACAACGAAATGGGGCGAAAGGTGTTAAAATCGCCAAACTAATGGGCCGAACGTCTTATATTCTCAAAACTAGTGGGGCTACACATTAGGGAGAAGGGGGTCCAGAAAAACGGTCTGCCTCCCCTTGATATAACTGAGGACATAATTTAGTGTTTTAATAAGCAAGTTGCCAATAAGACAGCCCAATGAAAAGTCAAAACAAATGATATATATAAGTAATTAAGTAAACAAGCACTCTTCGGTTTAAGGGGAGAGATCCACTTGAGGGATTTTTTTTTCTTGACTCCTTTCTCTCTCATGTTTAGCCCCATTGTTTTCTAATTTTAAGACGTTCGCCCAATTATTTTGAGGATTTTAAGAACTTTCGACCCATTTCTATCAATTTTAAGACCTTTCGTAACATTTAGGTGTCAATTTTAGACTGGCGAGCGATAGCGAGCCTGTAATTTAAGAGGAACTGGCTTTCAGCCGGGACATTTTTCTACCGAAAAATGTACAAATTTATCTTGAAAGGGGCTCAAGGGGGTGTAATCGTAAGCTTGAAGGATATCTAGGGACCAAACTAAGAACCTCCCCTTAAGTTGTTATGGAACACAAATAATGTTAAAGTGTTAACGATTCATAGGTTATATATATTGTAAATGAGACAAAAATAATGCATGACAAAAATCAATTGGTGCATTTAAGGGGCGTCACCGTTTTTTTTGTTTTTTTTATCTTTCTCTCCTTTTCTCTCTTTCTCTGGCTTGTATCCATTCGGCCCCATTCAGCCAACTGTTTTAAGACGTTTATCCCCATCCAGGTGTCGATTTCTTCCTGGCGAGCGATAGCGAGCCAGCATTGCACGGAGAAATCCATGCCGGAGAAATTTTTCTATCGAAAAATGTACAAATTTAGCTTGCTGTTAAAACAAAAATATATATGCTGGCTCGCTACCGCTCGCCAGGAAAATATTGACACCTGGATGGGGGTAAACGTCTTAAAACAGTAGGCTGAATGGGGCCGCATGGATACAAGCCAAAGAGAGAGGGAGAGAGAGAAAAATTAAACGAGGTGGGCTCCCTTAAACAAAGCCCATATTGTTACCCATAAAACGTCGGACCAGATAGTGTTAAGTTAATCAAGTCCTGTGTTTGTTAAGGGAGCCTACCTCGCTTGTGTTCTCTTCCTCTTCCTCTCTCTTTGGCTTGTATCCATTCGGCCCTATTCAGCCTACTGTTTTAAGACGTTTACCCCCATCCAGGTGTCGATATTTTCCTGGCGAGCGGTAGCGAGCCAGCATATATATACTTTTGTTTTGACAGCAAGCTAAATTAGTACATTTTTCGATAGAAAAATGTCTCCGGCGATGCCGGATTTCTCCATACAATGCTGGCTCGCTATCGCTCGCCAGGAATAAATCGACACCTGGATGGGGATAAACGTCTTAAAACAGTTGGCTGAATGGGGCCGAATGGATACAAGCCAGGGAAAGAGAGAAAAGGAGAGAAAGATGAAAAAAAGCAAGTGACCCCCTTAATAAACTCCTATAGTTAAGTGCTGTTTGGAAACTGGGTTATAACCTTGATAATATGAACGGGTCAACAAGTACAACGACCATTCCAAGATCAATACAGACAGATATTAAATTAGATTAAGCCGGTGTCACACGAGCCCTTTTTCGAGCTATTTTTACTGGCAATTATGGTCTGGAAGCTTAAAAAATTACACTTTATCAGATTTCAGCCTCCTAACATACTCTACCTTCAGTCTAGTTACCAATACCAGTGCGAAAATGTCCCGAAATAATACGATGAAAAACTTGCTCATGGAAAATTGACGGAAAAAGCGCTCGTGTGACAGCGGCTTTCTCTCTGAATGATACATATTGGGGGTAAAAGGGATCTGTTACATATTGGTCAATCGGACTTTTGAAGAGAGCGTCAAGTTATGTCATATTTGGGATTTATAGACCTCAATGACAGGCTAATGAGTTATACCCTATTTTGTTTTCTATGGGAATGAGGGAGACAAAAGGCATAACTGCCTGCAGAGAGTGCCTCCCCCAGATTTAAAAGAGTGACATGGCCAAAATCAAGGGACGTTCGAGCTAAAATGCCAGGACACACGGAGTTTGAAGCAATTTAAGTTATAGGAAGAGGGAAAGACTGATTCTGGGAGAGAGTTCCAGAGCTCAGCAGTTAGAAGAAAGTCTGAGAATATCGTTTCACTCTTGGGTTGGAGAGTTGCACAGAGTACAGTAGTTGGTTTGAGGGGGGGGGGGGTTTTACTTCCACTGTTTCGCTCTATTCGTATGAAGATATTAAGACATTTTACCCCACTAGTTTGTCGATAATAACACGCTTCACCCCATTTAGGTGTCGATGTTGTTGAGCAATCGCGAGCCTGTAACTTGGAAAAATCGGCCTTCGGCTGGGATATTTTTTTTATCGCAAAATGTACAAAATTATCTTGAAGGGGATCTGGGTGGGTATTTTGTAGTTCCAAGGAAGTCTGGGATTGCCTTTCTGTTAAGGGGAGGTTTTTAGTTCGTTCCCTAGAATTCCATCAATCTTAAAATTACACCCCTTAGACTCCCTTTCAAGATAAATTTGTACATTTTTCGGTAGAAAAATGTCCCGGCTGAAAGCCGGTTCCTCTTAAATTACAGGCTCTCTATCGCTCGCCAGGATAAAATCGACACCTGAATTGCACAAAAGGTCTTAATATGGGGTGAAAGTTCTTAAAATCGCTAAACTAATGGGGAACACGTTTTATAATATCAAAAGCAATGGGGCTAAACATGAGGGAGATAGGGGTCAAGAAAAAAATCCCTCAAGTGGAGATCTCCCCTTAATCTAGGGTACAAACTAAAAGACATTGCTCGATAATGGCAAAAGCAAACAAAATCCTCAATATTCATATACCAAAAAATATCCTAATAACTCACAAGACATCGGGTAAGATAGTGTTAAATGGCTACAATCTACATTTCTGAACTGTTAATTATAACAAACATTATATTACAAATTGAGTTATCGTTAGATTATTGTATTAAGTTTAAACAGATATATTGGGAGTTACTGGGTAAATTCATATAGTGTTTACCTTTTGATTGTGAGAGATCTTTCCTACTCTGAGTAAATTCGTTAATAATAATCAGAATATATTGTAATCGGTGTCCTGGTATACTGAAAGGGTTAACCATGCATGACATTAGGTATAGTTTACATGATGATAACATGACCTTGGTGTTGGAGTCTACAGTAACTACTGTGTTGTCGTTGGGGGATGCCCCTTTCTTACTCCACCACAAAGAGGGTACAAAAGGTTCACACTCTCAGCCATGTTTAGTATGCCATCCTTATATATATATTTGTTTTTTTCTATGTGAGTGAGGGAGACAAAATGCAGAACTGCCTGTAGCAAGTACCTTTCCCGAGTTGAAAGAGTGACAGGGCCAAAATCAAGGGACGTTCGAGCCAAAATGCGTGGACACACGGAGTTTGAAGCAATTTAATTCATAGGAAGAGGGAAAGACTGATTCTGGAAGAGAGTTCCAGAGCTCAGAAGAAAGACAAAGAGTAACGTTTCACTCTTGGGTTGGAAAGTTGTACAGAGTAGGGGTGGGATTGTGTTGCAAGACGGGTACCATGTACCCAACATAGAGGAGGTGGTATACACTGGGAGAGCTCTGAAGGAACACTGATTATTGTGGTAGCGATAGAATAGCAACAGAGATTCAACATTGCGGCGAAGAAATAGAGATTGCAGAGTTGGTGAGTGGACGGGAGTTAATGATACAAAAAGCCTTCCTTTCTACTTTGTCTAGGAGTGCAGTGTGAGAGGATCCTCCCCACACATGTGAACAATACTCAATACAAGGACGCTCTGTACAGAGCAAGAAGCTGTGCAGGGGAACCCCTTGAGGCGGTTGAGCACACCAAGCTTCCGGTTGGCTGCTTTAGCAAGACTGGTAATATGGTCCTTCCAAGTTAGAACAGAAGAAAAAGAGACACTAAGAATATTGAGAGAAGATGAAGGATTGATTTTTGTATTGTTGAAGTATATGGGATAGTCCTCTGGGAGTTCCGGACGGGTAGTAAGATGGAGAAATTGGGTTTTGGAAGCATTAAAGGCAACAAGGTTTTCTCTGCCCCAATTGGAAATAGTAGTTAGATCAGAAGATAAGTGTTCTATGGCTTCATTACGTTTGTTTTTGAGGGATTGCTTATTGGGGCGTTCTGGAAAACTAGTTGAAATGTGTAAGGTAGAGATGTTGATAGGATGAGGAAGTGAGCGATGGCCGTCCACAACCGCAGCTATGGAACGGCCGGAAAGGAAATTGGAGACAAAGACACAGATGGAGGGATAGAAACAGAAGGAGGGTAGTTTAGAAATTCAGGATTTATGCCAGACTCTATCGAAGGCTTTTGATATGTCTAGTGCAATAGAAAAGGTCTCACCGAAGTCCCGAAAGGAGGATGACCTAGAGTTTGTAGGATATGAAAAATGATCACTAGTAGAGTGACTCTTAAGGAAGCCATACTGCGATCTGCGAGTAGTTTATGAGAAGATAAATGCTTAAGAAATTTGGAAGCAAGAATAGTTTTAAAAACTTTAGAGATACAGGAGATGAGAGCAATTGGACAATAGTTGGAGGGTTGAGAGCGGTCACCCTTCTTTGGGATAGGTTGAATGAGAGCAAACTTCCAGCAAGAAGGGAAGACGTTAGAGGAGAGACAGAGACGAAAGAGTTTGCCTAGGCAGGGAGTCAGCACGGAAGCACAGTTTTTTAGTACAACAGGAGGAACACCGTCCGGACCGTACGCCTTCTTAGTATTAAGCCCAGAAAGGGTAGAAAGTACATCTTTACAAGAGATTAGGATATTAGGCATCAGTAGAAGAGAGGAGGGTGGAAAGGGAAGAATAGCACCGGAATCATCCAAAAGCAACAGTTTGAGTGAAGAGTTCACGTGCTAGGCATGGTGATGGCTATTCACTTCAAATAACTTCACTCAATTAAAAACACTTCACTCACTTTAAATACACTTCAGGTTATTTCACTTACTTACATAGGCCACCAAGGGTGATAGCCTAACCGAAAATAAAAATGTACAAATATGCAGAAATAGGCCAACAAGGGTGATAGCCTAACCGATTTTTGTTGTTTTTTAAATACACATAAATAGGCCTCCAGGGGTGATAGTCTAACCAAAATAACAACAAATAAATGCGCAGCAATAGACTACCAGGGGTGATAGCCTAACGGAAAAGAATTTATTATAATTTATTTATTTGTATTTATTTTATTTATATTATTTTTTTTTTTTTAAATACGCAGTGATAGCCCAACCGAAAACAAAAAAATTGAAATGCACATAAGTAGGCCACCAGGGGTGATAGCCTAACCGAAAATAAAACAAATGAAATGCGCAGAAATAGGCTACCATGGGTGATAGCCTAACTGAAAGAAAAAAAATGCAGAAACCTAACCTAAAGAAATGTATAGGCCTATATAACAATTCACCAATTAGAGCATATATATAAATTAAAAGTATAACTGCACACAATGAGTTAATGTACTATATGTATCAACATATGGCGCTGGTGGTGCTGTAGGCTAGCACTGAACTGTAAATGTCAAGCATGACTCTTTGTAGATAAACAAAGTTTATCAGTCAAAGGTTACTACAAGATCATGTAAGCAACAACTAATATTACTGATATATATATAGCTACAGCAAGATACTGAATACAATAACTATTACAGTTAATATATATTATACAAAAATAAGGTATAATTATTTACAAGTTAGCGTCGTCTACTGCCTCACAAACTGTAGGAGTCGTTTGGAATAAACAGAAGTTTATCAGTCAAATGTACTACACTACCACACTACCATGCAAGCAAATATACCTACTGAAGCATATAATACTAAAAACCAATCAAGGCTGGAATACATAATTATAAAGAAAACAAAAGTAAACAAGTTTGTTTACAAACCGGTGGGTGAGTCGGTCGCTAGTGTCGCCGGCATCGTTAGAGGCAAAACAGGGATCTGTTTGACAAACAAACCTTTACCTGTAAAAAATACAGTAAACAAATCATGGATATACAAATACTGGGCGGTTTAGCGAGCACTTAACTACAGATCATGATCCAATAAATAAGGGGATGAGCAATAGAATACTCCAATTATTGTCAAATATTCAGTAGACGAGACAGGCGTGGCTGGAAACTACGGCGGTTGGCGAGGGATATAGTATATTATAGTATATATAGTATATTATAGTATATATACTATAAATATAGAATATATACTATATATAGTATATATATAGTATATATAGTATATTATAGTATATATAGTATATATAGATAGTATATATAGTATATATAGTATATATAGTATATAGTATATAGTATATGTATATATAGTATATATATATAGTATATATATATATTATAGTATATATAGTATATTATAGTATATATAGTATATATAGTATATATAGTATATATAGTATATAGTATATAGTATATAGTATATATAGATATATAGTATATTATAGTATATATAGTATATAGTATATTATAGTATATAGTATATATAGAATATATAGTATATATAGTATATATATAGTATATATAGTATATATATATAGTATATATATAGTATATATAGTATATATATATAGTATATATAGTATAATATAGTATATATAGTATATATAGTATATATAGTATATATAGTATATAGTATATATAGTATCTTTAGTATATATATAGTATATAGTATATTATAGTATATATAGTATATATAGTATATTATAGTATATATAGTTATATATAGTATATATAGTATATATAGTATATATAGTATATTATAGTATATATAGTATATAGTATATATATATATAGTATATATAGTATATATAGTATATATAGTATATATAGTATATATAGTATATATAGTATATATATATATAGTATATATAGTATATATAGTATATATAGAATATATAGTATATATAGTATATATATAGTATATATAGTATATATAGTATATACTAGTATATATAGTTTTATAGTATATATAGTATACTAGTATATATAGTTTTATAGTATATATAGTATACTAGTATATATAGTTTTATAGTATATATAGTATATATAGTATATTATAGTATATATGGTATATTATAGTATATATAGTATATTATAGTATATATAGTATATTATAGTATATATAGTATATATAGTATATATAGTATATATAGTATATATAGTATATATAGTATACTAGTATATATAGTTTTATAGTATATATAGTATACTAGTATATATAGTTTTATAGTATATATAGTATACTAGTATA
Source organism: Paralithodes platypus (assembly GCA_032716605.1). Lineage (NCBI taxonomy): Eukaryota > Metazoa > Arthropoda > Malacostraca > Decapoda > Lithodidae > Paralithodes > Paralithodes platypus. The sequence goes on along the minus strand of CM064565.1, from coordinate 8,087,670 downwards.
TATAGTTTTATAGTATATATAGTATATATAGTATATATAGTATATTATAGTATATATAGTATACAAAACTATTTTGCAGAATCTCTCAGTAGATAAGGCTCCTGGTCCAGATGAAATTCCTCCAATAGTACTTAAGAATTGCTCCTTGGTGCTCGCTCCTGTATTGGCAACATTTTTCCGTCTGTGTACTCATACCTCATGCTTCCCAGTACCCTGGAAAGAAGCAAACATCCATCCAGTTCCTAAAAAAGGTGCCTCTTCAGATCCATCAAACTACAGACCAATAGCTATAACTTCCACTCTTGGTAAAGTCTTTGAAATTATATTAAATAATCACATAATTAAGCATCTGGAGAATAATAAATTAATCAGTGATAGGCAATATGGTTTTAGACGATGTCGATCAACTGCAGACATTCTTTGCCTTCTTACGCATCAAATCAACCAAGCTACAGACCAACATGGTGAAACACATACAATAGCACTGGATATATCAAAGGCATTTGATAGAGTCTGGCATCAATCCTTATTGTCGAAGATGTCACACTACGGCCTTGCATCATTAGTTCCACTAATTTCTTCTTATCTTCATAACAGAAAAATACGTGTAATGGTAGATGGCCTTTATTCTCAATTTCACTCAATAAATGCTGGTGTTCCCCAGGGATCAGTTTTGGCCCCAACTCTGTTCCTCATTCATATCAATGATCTCATATCTACCACTCATAATCCAATACATTCCTACGCAGATGACTCTACACTCCACAGTTCCTTCACATTTACCAATTCTTTCACCCAACCCGATCTTATAAATTCAAAAATAAACACTGCAATTTCTCTGAACCAGGACCTTTCTAGAATTAATGAATGGGGACAAGAGAATCTAGTTTCCTTTAATGCACAGAAAACCAAGTACATTCAATTTTCTAACCGACAGAATCTCACTGACTCCCATATATTTTTAATGATGTAAATATTCCCACTTCCCCTAGTATTGACATTCTCGGTGTAACATTAACTACTAACTTGAGCTGGACACATTATGTTAGAAGCATTGCTAAGAATGCCTCTAAAAAACTGGGACTCCTGTACAGAGTTCGAGAATTCTTCACTGACGAGCAGTTGGCCGTAATATATAAAAGTCATGTGCGCTCTCAGATGGATTACTGTTCACCTCTGTGGGGTGGAAGTGGAGTGGTTGCATTGAGGCAGTTGGACAAAATTCAAAATAAAGCTATTAGATTAATCAATAACCCTGCAATCACACAGGACCTTCCTACATTATCCATACGAAGAAACGTTGCATCCCTTGCATTATTCTACAGATATTTTCACAGCAATTGTTCCGAGGAACTTGCTTCAATTGTGCCGCCTCTCCACATCTTTCCCCGTAGAACTAGGGCAGCTGAGAGCGCCCATGAATTTACACTTTCTCCTCCACAATGCAGAACTTCTGCTTATCAGAATTCATTTATCCCCAGAGCTACTACTCTTTGGAATTCACTTCCCTCGAATTGCTTTCCACAAACTTACAATCTACAAATGTTTAAATCCAGTTGTTACAAACATTTTATGAATGGAGGATGCCTTTAGGCACATGGACCTTTTTGTTTTATCTGTGTTTTTCCTTCCTCCGTTCATTGTCTCTTAAAAAAAACAAAAAAAACATAGTATATATAGTATATTATAGTATATATAGTATATATAGTATATATAGTATATTATAGTATATATAGTATATATAGTATATTATAGTATATATAGTATATTATAGTATATTATAGTATATATAGTATATATAGTATATATAGAATATATAGTATATATAGTATATTATAGTATATATAGTATATATAGAATATATAGTACAGTATATATAGTATATATAGTATATATAGTATATATATATATATAGTATATATAGTATATATAGTATATTATAGTATATATATAGTATATATAGTATATATAGTATATATAGTATATATATATAGTATATATATAGTATATATAGTATATATAGTATATATATATAGTATATATAGTATATATAGTATATTATAGTATATATAGTATATATAGTATATATAGTATATTATAGTATATATATAGTATATAAAGTATATATAGTATATATAGTATATATAGTATATAAAGTATATATAGTATATATAGTATATATAGTATATAAAGTATATATAGTATATATAGTATATATAGTATATATAGTATTTAAATTATATATAGTATATATAGTATATATAGTATATAAAGTATATATAGTATATATAGTATATATAGTATATAAAGTATATATAGTATATATAGTATATATAGTATATATAGTATATTATAGTATATATAGTATATTATAGTATATATAGTATATATAGTATATTATAGTATATATAGTATATATAGAATATATAGTATATATAGTATATATAGTATATATAGAATATATAGTATATATAGTATATTATAGTATATATAGTATATATATATAGTATATATATATAGTATATATATAGTATATATAGTATAGTATAGTATATATATATAGTATATATAGTATATATAGTATATATAGTATAATAGTATATATTGTATTATAGTATATATAGTATATATAGTATAATAGTATATATAGTATAATAGTATATATAGTATATAGTATATATAGTATATATAGTATATAGTATATATATATAGTATATATATGGTATATATAGTGTATATAGTATATATCTATAGTATATATAGTATATATAGTATATATAGTATATTATAGTATATATAGTATATATAGTATATATAGTATATTATAGTATATATAGTATATATAGTATATATAGTATATTATAGTATATATAGTATATTATAGTATATATAGTATATATAGTATATTATAGTATATATAGTATATATAGTATATTATAGTATATTATAGTATTTATAGTATATATAGTTTGAGAGAGAGAGAGAGATAGAGATAATGGTGATGATGACCCCCCCAGGCTGTGTCCAAGCAGAGAGAGGACCACCATGGTGAGGGGAGTCCTGCACCAGCAGAAGGCACCACAGCGGCCCTGGTGGGGGAGGTGGCGGATGTACTGGCCACACAGGGCTCACGCCGGGCATCCAGGGCACGACAATCTGTCACAATGCAAGGTAACTTTACAAACCACAGTTATTTCATTTCAATGTATATATATATCTGTGTCCTATAGTGCCTCTAAGTAAGATCATAATACTCGATTAGTGTATTCACTTGGCGGACTTTTAGTCCCTTATCAGCTTATTTATATATATATATATATATATATATATGCGTGTGTGTGTGTTCCCTATGCTGCAAAAAGGAATTATGATCCTTAGCCTCATGTAACTCGGAAAGGGCAGTGGCAAACGGTCTGTAAATGTGCACACCTATCCCCTGGTTGACTCTTCCCAAATTGTAGAGAGTTCAGCTCAGTTGTTCAAGTCCTATCTATTTGACCTATGGGAGATTGGCGTTGTGATTTCTAGACTCACGTAAAGCTGAATTAGTCATGTGGTACAGTCGCGCTAATAAGTGATGTCCCGGCACCAAGTATGTTTTGATCAATAAATAGTATCAGCAATATGTAAGCTTCATTTCTTCATATCGAGTGAAATATACAAACATGTTTCTACACTTACCCACCCTATTCAACATCTGACAAACATTAATACAACACAGAGCAAGCCAAACGTAATAACAACTGGAACAAAACTTATTAGCGCGACTGTACCAATTAGTTCGTGGCAGGTTGGTGATTTTGATCAAGTGTAAATATTTAACCCTTAGTGGTCACCATACCACACCTAACCTAGTTGAGCCTAGACTACTTCAAAACAATCAATGTTAAGCATAGGTTTGAAGAGTTAAGGGGAGGTAGTTGGTTTGTTTAGTCCTCCTAGGAGCCTTCCTCATGTTTAGCCCTATTAGTTATGAGATTTCAAGGCATTCGCCCCATTAGTTTGGCGATTTTCAGACTTTTTGCCCCATTTCTTCGCCAATATTAACACCTTTCGTGCCCTTTAGGTGTCCTGGCGAGCGATAGCGAGCCTGTATTTGAAGAGGAATCGGCCTTCGGCCGGGACATTTTTCTACCGAAAAATTTACACATGTATATCGTGGGTGTTTATTTAAGTTTGATAGAGGTTTAGAGAGCAAACTAATCCCCTTCCTTAAACCATTGAGCCGAACCAGTAAATTATGCTGCACAATACCGTCTGAGCTGCCTTAACTATAACAATACCGTCTGGGTTCCCTTAACTATAACAATACCGTCTGGGTTCCCTTAACTATAACAATACCGTCTGGGTTCCCTTAACTATAACAATACCGTCTGGGTTCCCTTAACTATAACAATACCGTCTGGGTTCCCTTAACTATAACAATACCGTCTGGGCTGCCTTAACTATAACAATACCGTCTGGGTTCCCTTAACTATAACAATACCGTCTGGGTTCCCTTAACTATAACAATACCGTCTGGGTTCCCTTAACTATAACAATACCGTCTGGGTTCCCTTAACTATAACAATACCGTCTGGGTTCCCTTAACTATAACAATACCGTCTGGGTTCCCTTAACTATAACAATACCGTCTGGGCTGCCTTAACTATAACAATACCGTCTGGGTTCCCTTAACTATAACAATACCGTCTGGGTTCCCTTAACTATAACAATACCGTCTGGGTTCCCTTAACTATAACAATACCGTCTGGGTTCCCTTAACTATAACAATACCGTCTGGGTTCCCTTAACTATAACAATACCGTCTGGGCTGCCTTAACTATAACAATACCGTCTGGGTTCCCTTAACTATAACAATACCGTCTGGGTTCCCTTAACTATAACAATACCGTCTGGGTTCCCTTAACTATAACAATACCGTCTGGGTTCCCTTAACTATAACAATACCGTCTGGGTTCCCTTAACTATAACAATACCGTCTGGGCTGCCTTAACTATAACAATACCGTCTGGGTTCCCTTAACTATAACAATACCGTCTGGGCTGCCTTAACTATAACAATACCGTCTGGGTTCCCTTAACTATAACAATACCGTCTGGGTTCCCTTAACTATAACAATACCGTCTGGGTTCCCTTAACTATAACAATACCGTCTGGGCTTAACTATAAAACAATACCGTCTGGGCTCCTTAACTATAATAATACGTAGGGTTCCCTTAACTATAACAATACCGTCTGGGTTCCCTTAACTATAACAATACCGTCTGGGTTCCCTTAACTATAACAATACCGTCTGGGTTCCCTTAACCCGTGGAGCCCCGGCTAGTTTTGTAATGTTTGCGCACCAGAACCCGGCCGGTTTTCAAAAAATGGTTTTATTCCAGAAACAATAGCGAATGGGTTAGGAATGAAGGAAAAACCACGAAAAACCGCTCAAAAAGCTTAAAAAATGGTCCTACAGAGCCCCCGAAAACGGATTTTACAAGAGTAAAAAATTGAAGGCAATTATCCCAAAAAAACAGGTTATTGCGCGCTCGCGCGCACGCACGTGGACTTTGAGAGTTTTCAACCATCGGCACGGTTGCGTGGGATACGTACACAGTTCCCTTACATATCTGAGCCCTCTTGAGTGGCTACACCTGAGGTTACGGTCGGCGCAATTAGGGTGACGCGTCAGGCGCGTCTCTGGGGCTGTGCGTTACATACATCGCCGACGCGTCAGACGCGTCGCTGGGGCTGTACGGGTTAACTATAACAATACCGTCTGAGCTGCCTTAACTATAACAATACCGTCTGGGTTCCCTTAACTATAACAATACCGTCTGGGTTCCCTTAACTATAACAATACCGTCTGGGCTCCCTTAACTATAACAATACCGTCTGGGTTCCCTTAACTATAACAATACCGTCTGGGCTCCCTTAACTATAACAATACCGTCTGGGCTCCCTTAACTATAACAATACCGTCTGGGTTCCATTAACTATAACAATACCGTCTGGGTTCCCTTAACTATAACAATACCGTCTGGGTTCCCTTAACTATAACAATACCGTCTGGGCTCCCTTAACTATAACAATACCGTCTGGGCTCCCTTAACTATAACAATACCGTCTGGGTTCCCTTAACTATAACAATACCGTCTGGGTTCCCTTAACTATAACAATACCGTCTGGGCTCCCTTAACTATAACAATACCGTCTGGGTTCCCTTAACTATAACAATACCGTCTGGGTTCCCTTAACTATAACAATACCGTCTGGGTTCCCTTAACTATAACAATACCGTCTGAGCTCCCTTAAGCTTTAACAATACCGTCTGAGCTCCCTTAAGCTTTAACAATACCGTCTGAGCTCCCTTAACTATAACAATACCGTCTGGGTTCCCTTAACTATAACAATACCGTCTGGGTTCCCTTAACTATAACAATACCGTCTGGGTTCCCTTAACTATAACAATACCGTCTGGGCTCCCTTAACTATAACACAGCAACAGATTCGCAATACTTTGATGCAAATTGTATTTAACCCTTTCAGTATTCGTTGACGCATTCTGTCATTTATTTTGGCTATAAATGACGATTGTATTAAGGGGAGACTGACCGTTTGTTTGTTTTATTAATTCATTTATTCATATATTTTTTTAGTTTCCTCCATAGAACTCCATCAAGCTTAGAAAAACACCCCCTAGACCCCCCTTCAAGATAAATTTGTACATTTTTCGGTAGAGAAACCGGCCGAAGGCCGGTTCTTCTTAAAATTGCAGGCTCGATATCGCTCGCCAGGAAATAATCGACAGCTATATGGCACGAAAAGTCTTTAAATTGACAACGAAATGGGCTAAAGGTGTTAAAATCGCCAAACTAATGGGCCGAACGTCTTATAATCTCAAAAGTAGTGGGGCTAAACATTAGGGAGAAGGGGGTCCAGAAAAACGGTCTGCCACCCCTTAAGTCTAGTAAGGATCTGAGATAATGAGATGTATAATTGATATAAATGACCTCTTTCGTTGCTAGAGATCTTTCCTGAGCTTCATAAACTCAGCTAATGACAGCCAGAATATGACTGTTAACCCCTCCTGTACCAGGGACGCATCATATTCTGGCAACTCTTCTGTTCAGCTTAGGAAGGACCTCTAGCAATGATATGGCTTCAAACTATCGCATCCTACCGTTTTAAGGGGAAATTTTGAGTTAGTTCCCTAGACCTCCATCAAGCTTAACATTACACCCTCTAGCCCCCTTTTCAAGATAAATGTGTACATTTTTCGGTAGAAAAATGTCCCGGCCAAAGGCTGGTTCCTCTTAAATTACAGGCTCGCTATCGCTCGCCAGGAAAAAATCGACACCTAAATTGCATGAAAGGTCTTAAAATTAACAGAAATGGGGCGGAAGTTCTTAATTATGGGGCGAACGTCTTAAAATATCAAAAGCAATGGGGCTAAACATGAGGGAGGAAGGGGTCCAGAAAAAAATACCTCAAGTGGAAATCTCCCCTTAACTACCACAGACCCTTCCTAAGCTGCATAATATCGTCTAAATATGAGCTAAAATAAAATGTAACAAACGTCGCTGGTACTCAAAGGGTTAAAATGTAACAAACGTCGCTGGTACTCAAAGGGTTAAAATGTAACAAACGTCGCTGGTACTCAAAGGGTTAAAATGTAACAAACGTCGCTGGTACTCAAAGGGTTAAAATGTAACAAACGTCGCTGGTACTCAAAGGGTTAAAATGTAACAAACGTCGCTGGTACTCAAAGGGTTAAAATGTAACAAACGTCGCTGGTACTCAAAGGGTTAAAATGTAACAAACGTCGCTGGTACTCAAAGGGTTAAAACGCTTGGTAATCCCCCAAGGTGCTAATAGGTGCGTTCATAGCTTGGGGGTGTGTATGAACAGTTCGGGATTAAGGGAGCCCACCTCGCTTTTTTTATCTCATTCTCTCCCTCTCTCTTTGGCTTGTATCCATTTGGCCCCATTCAGCCTACTGTTTTAAGACGTTTACCCCCATCCAGGTTTCAATATTTTCCTGGCGAGCGGTAGCGAGCCAGCATATATATATTTTTGTTTCAACAGCAAGCTAAATTTGTACATTTTTCGATAGAAAACGTTCTCCGGCGAAGCCGGATTTCTCCACACAATGCTGGCTCGCTGTCGCTCGCCAGGAAAAAATCGACACCTGGATGGGGATAAACGTCTTAAAACAGTTGGCTGAATGGGGCCGAATGGATACAAGCCAGCGAAAGAGAGAAAAGGAGAGAAAGAATGAAAAAGCCGGTGACCCCCCTAAATACAGATGCAATCGTGATGCAGACGTCCTCAGGCTCATTGAGTGATTGCATTGAGTGATTGCATTGAGTGATTGCATTGAGTGATTGCATTGGAGGAAAAGTAATTAACCCATCAGCGTTCCGTGATATTCAGTTATGATTACATTGGCTTAAGTGGATTAGGTTATTTGTATCCACTCTGTGAAGCAGAATGGTATCATATCATGGTGAGTTATCTGCTCAACAGGTGGCGTTGTGTGTGTGTAAGTGTGAGAGTCCGAGTGTAGGGGATGAGACAGTGAAGCATGGGAACGAGGTGGCTTCAGAGATTGGGTCGTTTCGGGCCATGAGTGAGTACTGTGCCTCATGTGAAGGCAAGATGGCAGGTGCTCGTTGTACTCTACGTGCTTCACATGTCTCACTCCCTAGACTGGAACAAGACCTCACGGGCTTCACTGTTCATTGTAAAGCGGTGAATGTTAAGGCTCTCAGCCTATGCCCGAGAGGAAGTAAGTTAGAAAAAAAAAAAAAAAAAAAAAAAAAAAAATACACACAGGTCACGGCCGTATACCGTACACCAACAGTCAGCTCCTCTGTCTGGCTGTCTGTCGTCCTTCACCTTATTTGGTCCGAAGGGGTCTTTTTGGACCTCCTCTGTTCCCCTCCATTAGTTTGAAGATTTCAATAAGCTTCATCCAATTAGTTTGGCGATAATAAGACGCTTCACCTCGTTCAGGTGTCGATTTTTTTCAGGGCGAACGATAGCGAGATTTTTTTTTTTTTTTCTATGTGAATGAAAGAGACAAAAGGCAAAGTTGCCTGTGACAATGTCTCCCATAAAGCTGTCAACAGTGATAGAAAGCCAAACTCAAGGTATGTTAGAGTCAAAATGTCTGGACACAGGGGGCTTGAAGCAACTTAAGTTATAGGAATAGGGCAAGACAGATTGAGGGAGAGAGTTCCAGAGCTTACTTGTTGAGTAAAACAAAGACTGGGAAAATCGGTTCATTCTTGGGTTAGAGAATTGGATAGATTATTCGTGGAAGTTTGCTGACAGGTGAGTGCCCCCTACTCTCCATATGGGAGGAGGTATACACTGAGAAAGCTCTGAAGAACACTGCTTATTGTGGTAGCGGTAGAAGAGCGAGTAAGATGCAACACTGTGGTGTGTAGACAGAGAATGTAGGGAATTAGCAAGAGGGAGTGAGTTGAGACGAAATACTATTGACACTACCCTTTCACGAAGTGAGATATGGATACAACCTCCCCACACACGCGAATATTACTCGATACATGGGCGGCGGGCGCACTGTGCAAGCTAAACAAAAAGATGTGGGGGGGGTGAAGAACCCACGAAGACAGTTAAGCACACCCAACTTCTGGGAAGCTGCTTTAGCAAGAGTGGTACTATGAGCTTTCCATGAAAGATATGTAAACAAAGAATAACCAAGAATGTTGAGAGAAGATGAAGGATTGATTAGTGTATTGTTGAAGAGTAGGAGATATGGGAGATTGTGACGGATAGATAGATGAAAATATTGGGTTTTGGAACCATTGAAAGTAACAATATTTGCTCTGCCCCCATCGGAAATAGTTGATTGATAATAAGATAGGCGTGCTACGGCATCATCATGTGAGTTTTGGAGTACTTGCATGGTGGGGTGTTGTGAAAAACTAGTTGAATAGTGTAAGGTAGAGTCATCAGCATATGAGTAGATAGGACTAGAGGTACAGTTGAGAAGATCATTTATGAATATTAGAAAGAGAACTGGAGACAGGAATGAACTCTGAGGAACAGTAAGTACATCCTCAGAAGAAATTATGATATGAGGCATAATTAAGAGAGGGGTGGAGAGGGAGGAATAGTGCCAGAATTGTCCAAGGTGGAGTTTTTAGCGAAAGTTTGAGTGTTGAGTTCAGTTCTGTCAAAGAAAGAAATGATGGTGGTGCTGTCAGAGTGGAAAAGAGGAGGGAAAGATGAGGAAGTAAATTTTTTGGAGATGTTTTAGACTAGATGCCAAAAGGCTTGGAAAGAGCTCAAGTTGGATTTTCAAAGCATTTGTTATTGATAAAAGAGTATTTAACGAGTCGTCGAAGAACAGATTTGGTTTGATTCCCGGCAAAAACATAGAGAGTACGAGAATCTTCCATTTGAAGATAATGGTACTGTTTGAATGCTTCCTCCTTATTATGGACAGCAGTAGAACAGCGTGAGTAAGTAAAACAAAATTGCATAAGACTGAGAAAAAGAAAATTGAATGTATGCTTCTATGCCCGAGATGATTACCTCGGTTATGTGTTCAGCGCAATCCGACGGTCGCCGGCCACGGAAGCAATAACAAAAGTCATGCCGAACAGCCTCCCAGTCGGCAGCATCAAAATGCCACAAGCGTCGCTGGCTGGGAGTAAAGGATGATCGTACTGGAGAGATAGGACAGGTAACAGAGATATGGTTATGATTGGAGGAGCCCAATGAAGAGAAAAGGTTTAGAGTGTAAGCAGAAGGATTAGAGATTATAAATAAGTTAAGGATGTCAGGCCGATCTCCAAGACAGTCAGGGATACGAGTAGATTGCTGGACTAACTGCTCTAGGTCATTTAGGATAGAAATGATATAGGCTTGTTCACCAGATTGGTCAGTGAAATGAGAGGAAAGCCATTGGCGGTGGTGAATGTTGAAATATCTCCATATAGACATTTCAGAGAAGAGAAAGATGGATAGAATGTGTTCCACTTTAGAGGTAAGATAGTCAAGGGATTTAGGAAAGTCAGTAGAGTTAAAGGATAGATAGACAGCACGTAATATTTAGAACGAGAGTGACAGGGTTATGAGACATAATTGTAATCAATTGTTGGTGTATTGGAAAGAAGTGTGGCGTACTTGATTAGTGTATTGGTAAGAAAAGAAGGCGTTTGTGAGATCTAGCTGGATTACTCTCTGTAGGTGAGGCACAAACATAATCAATGAGGGAAGCCAAACAATTTAAACACGAGTTCCAGCAACTCGTCAAATACCCCATTGTTATTGCCCTGTTCGATGGATGCCTACAATCTCCCGCTGTGACTGAGAAGAAATCGACCTTAGGGCGAGACACTTTGTTATCGTAAAATGTACAAATTTAGCTTGATGGGGGTTTGGATGGGCATTTTTCAATATGAAGGAAGTCTGGGAAGGCGTTTTTGTTAGCCTAAGGAACAATCTAAAATTATTAGATCAAGAAAAATCGTATATAATAATATCACTAAGCGGCAAAATATCACAATAACCCCCAAGACGTCGGCTCAATTAGTGATCAGCTCAGATATATTCTCACCAAGCGTGTCGGTATAATATCCAGGATGCCAAGGGAGAGATCATCATAAACTAACTGCATCATTCCAAGAAGATTAACGGGGGTCACCGGCTTGTTTTTATCTTTCTCTCAGTTTCTCTCTTTCCCTGGCTTGTATCCATTCGGCCCCATTCAGCCAACTGTTCTAAGACGTTTATCCCCATCCAGGTGTCGATTTTTTTCCTTGTGAGCGATAGTGAGCCAGCATTGTATGGAGAAATCCGGCTTCGCCGGAGACATTTTTCTATCGAAAAATGTACAAATTTAACTTGCTGTCAAAACAAAAATATATATATGCTGGCTCGCTACCGCTCGCCAGGAAAATATTGACACCTGGATGGGGGTAAACGTCTTAAAACAGTAGGCTGAATGGGGCCGAATGGATACAAGCCAAAGAGAGAGGGAGAGAAAGAGAAAACAAGCGAGATGGGCTCCCTTAAAGATTGGGGTGAAAGTCAAATGTTAAGTTCAGTGTATTAACTTCTTTACTATTTTGTTCAATTGTCAACAAATTTGCTGAGGTAGTTGACCTCTACATGAAATAGTAATAGAAAATTATTATTAGGCAACTTCTCTAAACTCTGGGTAAACAATACAAGTCAAATCCAACTATACTCCATAAGTAACGAATTAATGTTCACCAGAATAAAAGCATATACTTTGTTTGTAAACCTACTGATTATGCAATAAATAAATATATATATATATATATATATATATATATATATATATATATATATATATATATAATAGTTAGTGTGGAAAAACTGCTTAGTACATATTAGAGCTAAACTGACACATGTAAAGAGCACAAAGTTAAACAAAACAAATGTAATTGGTGTAACCTTAAATATGAACTGTACTTGTACTGGATGTAACCTATATCAAAATACAGTTGTTGCCTTTTTCTTTTCTCTACATTGAACAAAGTAAGCAAAATTCCATCATCTAGTCTTGTACCTCAAAATTGTGCAAGTTCCTTACGCTAAGCGGAAGTAACCAGAACCTACGGTAACGCTTACCAATGATAGTCAATTGATTTGGGTGTTCGAGGAATGTAGGGGCAATATTGTGATGGCCTAGAGTCTAGACCTTCAGTAGTAACTACCGATGATGACTTTAAGTACAACAGTATACCCCACACGATTTACGCCATCATCTGGACAATTTTCTAATATTGCTACAAGCATTTTGATTAGTTATATATGCAGTATATATATATGTGTGTGTGTGTGTGTGTAAATTATAATAATTGTCGGTTTATTGTTCACTGCAGCCATGAGGCTGAAAATCTACAGAGTTTTTCTTAAGCCTACTGTAGGTACAGTACAATACTTATTTTACCTTAACTACGAAGTCACGTGCGACCTTTGGCGACCGTGAGGTGCCTGGTTTCCCACCAAGTACATACGCAAATGTACTTTGCATTGGTGAGAAGATGTGTAGGCTAACAAACACAGGCTGACAGCAGCTTTGGTTAGGGAGGAACCACGATACAATTATCTCCGTCGCTATGGCTGAAAAAAAACTTTAGGATTCTGATGGATTCGAACCCTCACCTCAGCCTTTGCGGTCACCGCGAGACAAAGCGCCTTAAACCACTGGACCACAGCGAGCTGTGTGTGTGTGTATGTACAGTATATATATATATATATATATATATTTGTATGTGGATAATCTCCATATATATTCATGGAGAACGTTTCATAATGGAAGTATATCCCCTACTCCCTGTTCACGAGTGGTTGCCAAGCGACGTGTGCCAACATACAAAGACTGACGCTTCAATCAGTTAAATCGACCTCAAAATTGTGAGTTAGGATGGCAGCCGATGGAGTGAGGAAAGAAGTACAATAGTCTCTAGTATTGTGTAAGTGGTCAAGAGGTACATAGTTGCTGCCCAAGTGGTGGTGGTCGTTGTTCAATTGTCTGGCAGATTATACATGTACCGCCTTCATGGAGTTGGCCGTCACTGGTAGTTTATTATAATGATATCTTCATAGCCAGTAAGTGGAGAGGAATCAACCAGTGGGGAGAACAACCGGAACTCACATTTGAGAATATGTCAGGGAGGTCTCAACTCGTTTCCAGTTATGTATGTGATCATGTATGTTTTACAATCTATTGTTCGGTTGATGTAACACTTTATTATAAGAATGACACAGTTTCAGAGCATTTCTAATGAATTACTGTGCGAAATTTAGGCAAGATATTTTTTTTTTTTCAAATTTATTGATGATAGTGTAGTTGTATTGATTGACCTTTTAAACACATGTTTGTGTATTATTTTATTACAAAAAAAAAAAAATTACTAGGTTAATTTTAGTGAGACTACATTCATTTCAATTTGGATATTATCTATGTTGCCGTAAGATACAAACTACCTCATATCAGTAATACATGAAAATATTCGCGTGAAGGATATCTGGTTAGGAGAAATACCTCTATGAAGGAGAAAAATCCTTAGGGAACCGCTCCTAGACTACTCATACCTAGGAATCAAATGTATAAATTAAGCGAAATTACCTCAATATGTTAAGGAAATAATTAGTGTGTTTTTTATGAAGAACAGAGTTCCCTATTTTAGGTATGATGTGCATAGACGCCTATTCGTACATTTGCAAATTCCATTACATTTGAACAAACATGCAGAATCACACACACATAGATACACAGATAGCAAGATGACGCAGTGATTGGTACTGCCATAACCTTCTTTATAATATTACTATACAGTATATCTTGTTTTATGTAGCAATCTGATTGGCATGTACACTCGACCAAAAAAAAAATGTTTACACTGGCGAGCTGTAAATAATCTAATGTGAACGGAATTAATCAAGTGAAACATACGTCTGTGAAGTATTATCATAAGATTTCGACCCACTTCCAGAATGTTTAGAGCGTTAGTGTAAAGATTGTTTTTTGGTCGAGTGTACATAGACTGGGCAAGGATAACAGGAATATAGTTATATCTATCTATTATATCTATATGCTCAGGCCCAATCCCCATTGTTTTCCTATTTGTTTATATTATAAAAAAAATCTATTTCATTCTATTTTATTATTTTGTTTTCCTTCTTTCTTGGGGGTGGCCGACTCAAGACAGAGCAAGAACAGGGAAAACACAAAACACAACATAAACCAACGAACAAACATAGTTATATGATTTTGCTTATATGAAAATAGTATAATTATTTGTCTTGACCGAGTGTGCTTTTTTCAGGTGATCGCCACGACACGAACCAGCCTACTATCACTCTGGATCAGCTGCTGGATATCAACATCATTCTGAGGTCCCAAGCCGTGCCCACCCTCCGCTCAGCCGTGGCACAGAGCCCCAAGGAACACGAGCTAACCAGGACCTTCAGCGACATCTTCAACAACCCCCCGGAGGACCAGAAGCAAAGAGAACAAGCCGAGAAGGAAGAAGAGGTTGTGCTGCCTCTCCGGGATGTCTTGAATCTCGTTAGCCTCATACAATCGGTGCAAGATGAAGTCAACGCCGTCAGTTCTAGTTCTCTCCATGACGACTCCAGCTCGCTCCTAAGTTCCCCGATGTCCACCGTGACCTCGCTGGATAACAGAGACTACGTACCGCTCCTCGGGAACAAACTGGAGGAGCACAAGAACGGTGCTAAGGCAGAGATGGAGGATGATGATGATACCTTGTCGGAGGGGGATGATATCTTGTCGGAGGGTGATGAGGAGGACTATGGAGGAGCGGAGGAAGGGAGAGGGATGTCGAGGCGGTAGAGGAACACATCAAGTTAAGGGGAGGCAGACCGTTTTCCTGGA